>JAOXJP010227052.1:0-11375 GCA_025762735.1 Platanus orientalis | reverse complement strand
ATGTCTTTGTGAGAGATGAGGGTTTGTCCTGAAATTGTGCATTTTGGGTTGTAATAAGGTGCTTTGACTGGTTCATTTGCGATTGGAGTATCTGGGGGATCTCTTTGGGAATGCCTAGCCTCCTAGAGTCCAAGTTTGTTCTTTGTAAGGCAAGGGTGGTTAGAGTCTTGATGCCTAAATGCTGTTATGTTTCCTTATGTTATCACATGACCCGAGTTAAAATTTGGGTGCCGACAAAGGGTCTCCCCTTCCTCAATGGAGGGAAGTAATGTGTTACAGACTAAGCTATCTCTGTGAGCCCGGTCATCTAGGCGACACCAACCCTTGCAGATAGTTATAATATAGTCAAGAGGGCTTAGTGCATGGTCCGTCACTAGATCAGTAAATTATGGATTGAAAAGGCTCCGACTACAGGCCCATTCATGAGTTTGACGAATTGGAAAGAGAAAGCTTTCGTGACATTCACAATCATATAAAAGTCTTCTCCTATGAGCCATAACTCTGTAAATAAGGGAAGCTAAAACAGAAATTAAGTAAATATGTGCATTTTAATCTTACAAATATTTACGAAAAGGAGCATTTTGAGTGGCGAATGTGAATTATGGTTTCCATTCAAGCATAATTTTGTAACCATGAGAGTCGGCATCATAACATTTGATTGTGGGCGAATGAGAAGATTTCAACCCACTTATGCCCAACATCTTGTCAAGCAAGGAGAGCACGAATGGGAGGCACCTCAACCTACGAGTGAATGCAAGGAGATTGTGTTGCGACTACTCAAGCCAGCTCTAAAGCGGCGAGTGGTTGTTGGAAACCCAATCCTTGCCTAAGACGAAGACCAGGACTCCTGGATGTGCCTTAGGGCTTAAAATTGTCAAAAGGGAGCCAAAACCTTCAAGATTCATCCCAAAATGATCATGTCCCCAAAACTAAGCTAATCATCTAAATAAGATTAGCATTCGAAGGGCTAAGACTCACCAAGAATCAAAAGAAGGGGTTTAGGTTCAAGAAAGGGAAAAGTTCATGCAGAAGGATTTCCCACAGTTTGAAACGCCAAAAATGGCTTTGGTATGTTCACCAAGACAAAAGGTAATATTGGAAGGCTTGAAATCAAGGATTTAGTGTGAAAGAGGTAAAGGTTGAAAGCTTCATGCATTTGGTAATGGCAGATGTGAATTTTTCTCCTAGATGATCGAGGAAGATGAAGGAAAATCTTTTTATATTTGTGGGGGTAATATGGTCAGACCACGAAGAATTTGAAAGAGCGTGCTTGTTGACAAGGGCAAGAGCATCCTTTCATTCGTCAGGGAAGGTAATCAAAGTGACATACGCTGTCAGCTATCATTACTCCTTGAAGAATGTATCTCCAAATGATAGTGCACGAAGGAGAAATCATAATTCCATTCGCCCACATGTTTCGTGCACGAGTGATGAATTTAGTATTCATTCGCCATGACCTTCATGGTGAATGATAAATATGATTCTCATTCGCCACCACTAAGATTCAAAACAAGGCGGTCAGGATTCTAGCTTATTCTTGGCAAAGTATCCAATCTTTGAGATGCCAAAGTGGTGGCTTTTGAATTTATGAGAATAGTCAGACTTAGACTTTGTAAAGTACGGTTTTTTTTTTTAAGTACACAACATTCACAGACAACCACTTTGCTTAGTTAAAAAGGATTTAGTAACAATTATGCTTGTTTAAAGAGAGTAAGCAAGTTGGGATGAAGTATGAAATTTTGATTTTCTCAATTAAAATATAGAGATTATGAAGACAAAAAGAAAAGATGATTCATTGATAAGACTAAAAAAGGGGGGAATACATGTCCATTCATGAGAAAAAGCAGAAGAAAATAAACTTCTTTCACAAATAAAGAAAATAAGATAAAAGCCTTAAGCTTGTCTTGGAGTTCCTGAGAAAGAGGAGTTTGTTGCTGAAGGACAACATTAGCATCAACTTACTTAACCACTTCTTCAGGATGGGTTTCATCACTACCACTTTCCTACTGTGCAACCAAGACGGCTTTGGCCTGGGCAATCAGTTGTTCTTTATGTTTGGCAGCACCTTCACGATCTTCCAGAATGGCATAGTAACCATTCATCTAATGCCAAAGGTGTGTGTATTATGCCTTGACATAATGAAAGCGTTTTGTTAATGCTGCTAATTCTGCACTTGCAAAGCCTTCCAGACAAGTTACTTATGCATGATTCTAATTCAAATCAACTATCTTCTCCTTAGATTCCTTGATGAGGACTTCGAGATTGGGAGAGGGTTGACCAAGCCTTAAGGCCTCCTCAACCTACACTATGGCAGTAAAAGAGTTCAAAAGAGACTCTATAGTCGTCATTATCCCTGCATTCTTGAAGTACATCTCCACATCATCCAAGCAAGATAAGGTTCTAGCCCAAGTACATGGTAACGCAATTGCTACGGGATCCATCTCAATAAGATCTTGCGGAAGGTGAGTCTGGGCTTCACTTGACTGTCTTGCATTATCATGAAAATCCTCCAATTCCACTTCAATATAGTCCCATGATGGTATAACTTCTTCGTCTTCAAAAGAAAGTTTTGTACAACCAAGAGAAGTCAAAATTTAAAATGGCCAAATACTCTTATTAAAGATAAATACCTAATGCCGGGACAAGCTCTAGAGCTAGAACGAGTTCAAGTTCTAAAGAAGATTTAGTTTCTGATGATGAGGCAGGTGCTAGTATGGGGAAATTATCTTCATAATTAGTCGAGTTAATCATTGGAAGACCGTTCTCATTATTTGATGAGTCGATTATGATCGGTATAGGATCAATAAGGTGGCCTGGCCTTACTGTAGGGCTACAACTTGGTCTTGTTGTAGGAGTTAGTCTTGGGTTGGTCCAGGACCTAAGTCTCATCCTCCTAGGATGGATGTCAGTAGGAGGAGCAAAGGATTCACCCCTATTCATGCTTGAGGACTTTCACTTGGGTGCCATTACTTAAAAAGAATGAAAGAAACAAAATTTTCGTCAATATGAAAGATAGCTTGTGAGTGCAACAAAATGTGGGCGAATGAGGATTAAAATTCTCATTCATGTATACTAAATTGTCTCAAACTAGACTCACAAATGAAAGTGAGGAGGAGTCATTTGCAACTCACTCAAGCAAGCAGCTCACTGGATTAAACTAGGAGGCCGCAAATGAGCTGCCAAGAGGTGATGATCACCTCGAGGAAGACAGCCAAAACTGTACGCAAGGAAGACAAAAGAAAGGTAAACAGTCTTGAAACTTTATCCGGAAACCTCTCTAATGATTCTTTTGGTTGTGCAAATACCTTCTCTCCTATATAAAAGAAGAAATCAAAAGAGAATGAGAAACTGGTATCCTTTCATGGTACAACATATCTAAGATAATCATGCAAAAGAGAGAAAGAAAAGAAGATAGAGAAGAACTCACATTTTCAGGAACTTTGAATTGAGAAAGAAATATGAACAACTCAGGAAAATCTACTGTGAATAAGTGAGTTGAGGAAAGAGAAACGGGATTTATATACTCATGGGGGTATATTTGTGCAAAAGATAAAGAATTTGAAAAGTCTCAGGAACAAATAAAGATAGTGTATCGATAGAAATAACTGAAATCCATAATTTTGGCCTCAAAAAATGCATCATCTCCTTGTTACACTCGCAATGCATTTTCTAAGGGGGTAACTGTAGAAACCTAAAAGTGTGTGTGAATGAGAAAATGATATATCACTCACCACACTTTTGTTAGTGAATGTAGATTTTATTTCTCATTCGCCTGATGTCAAAGGACTTCATGTACTCGTCCTCGCCTAAGAAGTGTGCACGAATGCACTGTTCATAGTCGCACACTACGAAAACCATAAACTGAAATTTGGTTCTATCTCTTCTTGGGGGTGGTTATTTTAGATAGCCACAACTCTTGTGAGTCCCCCAACTACCTAGAAAATAGAGAAAGGTTGATTCTCACATAAGGGAATCACCTAAATCTTTGGGATAAGATTTGAAGAATCCCATTCCAACAAAAACATGATGAAGGAGATATAATTCTTCTTTAATGAGGACTCTTCTCATAGTTCATTTTAAAAGCCTATAAATATCAATATGGCTATGAAGACAAACACACAACTATAAGGAAGAACGAGAGAGTTAAAGAAGTTAAAAGATTCATTCCAAAGCAAGCTGCATTCATCTCTTGAAGTTCTACAAGCTACCTCTCTTCCTAAAAAGGAGGGAATACATCCATTATACCTCTACAATCTCCCCAAGGAAGACATCATAGGGAGCTTGAGGATGAATCAAGTTATGGATAGATAAATTTACCAGTGAATGAACAAAGTGTAATCCACACATATATATATTCGAAATAGTATATTTTCTTCTCCCTTCTTCTCTTTTATATGATTGCAACTCTATTTTGTGATACATATATACTAAGTAACTTAAAGATAATCAAAGGTAGGCTGTGTTAAATGGCTATAATTAACAAGTTTATCATACTTAGAGTTTTAGTCCCCATTCATAAAAATAATAAACTAGCCATTAAAATGGTTAGGTAATTTGTTCAACGAATTTTGCCTCATACACAGCTCAAAATTTGGTGTTACACATCTCTTGTGCATTCAACAAGAAGGTTCGGCCTAGATCTTTTCAAGTTGGAGACTTGGTGCTTGCAGTTTGATGACCCATCATCTTGCCTCACAGTTCAGGAAAGAAGTTTGATCCAAAATGAGATGGACCACATGTAGTAAGAGAAGTTTACTTCAATGGTGTATATATCCTCACCACACTAGAAGGACTACATCTTGGCCCCATCAATGAGAAGTTTCTCAAAAGATACTATCCCTAAAAAAATTTGTGTATTGCTCCTAGCTGCATGACCATAAACTGCATATGAAAAAACAAAACTGAACATCTCATGTTTCTTACCACACTCCTGGCCTATAAAAGTATAAATTGTGTATGGCCCAAACAAAAAACTATATCTTGAACCACTCCTGGCCCGCATTAGCATAAACTGTGTACAGCGAAACAAAAAATCAAATGTCTAAGGTTTCTTAACCTAAACTCGTAGCTAACATGAGCTTAAAATTGTGAATGATCCAACAATAGAGAAGTTATATGCTATAATGGAAACCCGAAAGGCAATCAATATATATTATTCCATCAAACAAAAAAGGGGATAGATAGAGTGAGATCATAAACATCAGTCGAAAGTGACAAACAAAAAGAAAGTTGCGTACTCAGATAAATAAATAAATAAAAGAATGAGAAAGCTATGGAACCCATTTCAAAGTCTTTAGTTCTTCTCAGGCCTCATTTAATAGCTTTTCCATTGTCTCTAGAGTAGCAATGTCATTAGTAGTCAAGGGCTCAATGATCTCTAGGCTAGAAAGCTCATCTTTTGCATCTGCTACCGGGATATCCTTTTCCCTCACAATGTTTTGTCTATGAAGAATGAAGGCAATTAGTCCCTCTTCCTCAATTTTGAGACGCTTTAGTTCTTCAATTAGAATAACTTGTCTAGACTGAATGTTTGTCAATTTTGATCGTTGTGAATCAAGAATACCTTTCTCATGGGTTAGGTCAAGTAAAGCAGCATCAAGATGGCGTTTGATCTCAGTGCGACATTAAGCATGGGTAGTTGAGGTCATCCATTGGCTAAAAGCATAGTGTATGTAATTTTTCACATCTTCTATTTTTTTTGAATATGATTCTTTAAAGGAAGGGGATCTACTACTTGCATGCCAGTAATTGTAATGAAGATTTTATCAGCATCCTCCTGGATGGAGGAAACTTGTGAGAAAGGAAGTCTTGTGATCTTCTTCAATTGTCTGTCGCCCATCATTATAGCACTCAAGTGGTAATTGTGCAAAATCACATCATCTACCTAAAAATTAGATGTTTGAGATGCAGTAGCATATTTTGGCAAAAAAGGTGGAGCCGATATCAATTGAAATGATCGAGGGATATTGTGAATAGTTTCATGATAGGGTTTGAGCATTGCATGAATGTCTTGTCCAATCTTGAAATTAACATCCACCCTCCCCTTAAAAGCTAAATTGAATGAACTTGGTCCCTGTATCAAAGTTGTACTAAGAGCTGGGTTGGTTTTGACCTTCACACCAAGGTTATCATAGTTTTCCTACTACAAAAAGTAAGTTATCATTAACAATATGAATTAATTGAATAATACCAAAATTTCTATGGGACCAAATCAATATGACAACATAATTGTTGGAAAACAAAAGGGTATAAAAGAAATACCCCAAAATCCATATTTATGGGTAAAGGCACATTTGGATTAGCCTCGAGTGGTATGCTGGGCAACACCTAAGTCACTTCATTAGTTTTTGCTGGAATTTCTTAAATCATTGTGTTCACCTCAATTCCCTTCTTAATAAGAGAAGATCAGGCCCCTTTCTTCAGATGCTTCCAACATTGAGCATCATCCCTCAAACTATCATCACTCTTGTTAGTCACATGCATTCATCCATCTCCATGAACTACCTCAGTGCCACAACCCCCTCGATAAAGGGGAGTTCTCTAATCATCATCTATTGGGAAAACTGAAGTGTGTTTAGAGGAGTCTCCTACTCCCTCAGCAAGTTGGGTGGTAAGGGTAGGAACACTCCTTCGGTCTTCTTTGTTAGTCTGGAATAGCATCACCTTTATAGTAGATCGATTATTCTGCGTTATTCTTTGCTTTTGAAATGAACAAAAAATAGAATCTATACTCTTTGCCAAGACTTCAACACTTAGAAGGAAGTAATCACTAGACATCCTAGGCCACCATTCACAATAATATTTGGTAGTGTAAAGCCCTTCTACAATATTGGATCGGAATGAAAGCATTACATGACATTTTGTCCCAAACAGCGTACAAGATCGCCACAGTTCCACCATTTTATCCAAGGAGCATGAACACACATCTTCGGTGAGATTACCTGTCACATCCTGGACATAACCAATTTGCCGATTGAACCTATGAGGGCTAGAAGGCTCCACAACATAGGAGTTGTCACTTCGTAGCATTAGATAACTAAAACAGATGTTGACCAAGTACTTAAAGTAATGTGTAGATAAGTGGGCATCCACTAAGGTCTGCCGATCATTCTTAATAATTGACGTTGGATTCCAGAGACTGTGCTTCTTTAATTTAAACAAGTTATGGGCATCCAACTCTCTGTAATGTCTCGCCATCCTCTCACTACAAAATTTAGTCATTTGTGTAATACCGTGCATATTTGGAGAAGTATAGTAAGCCCCAAAATATTTCCCTAACCACCCGTAGACGTAATGGATAGGGAATGAAGCCTCACACCTACCTGGGTCAACAGAAAAGCAATCCAATTCAAACCATTATAAAATGTTGGCTAAGACTAGGATTGCCAGAGAGAATGTCTCACCACGTGCCATCATACTAGCAATTTTAAATGTACCAAGGGAGAAAAAAAACACCTTTCTTGTTAGGAAAGACAAAAGCACACAACCAATGTGAAAGAAAGGTAGCCATATGTACTTCTTGCTTTAAATTATCTTCAACCTCTAGGTCAAGGAAAACTTCTTTATCTTGAAGAGTAAGATCATGAGCTAAATTTATTATACTTGAAGGATTATAGGTCATTTTTGGCTATTTCACTCGTTTAAAATTTCTAGGAGGAGGCTTCACATACCTTAACGAGCCTGTAAACTAGTATCTTATCCAGTTGACGATGCTCACTACATGATGTGGATTCACCTTCTCATGAAGGTGATGAAAGGCGAAGAAAAGATATTTGCAGTTGTAGGGAAGAAACGATTTTTTTCCCTTTATCCACTTGAGAGAGCTCTTTTGGACTTGGGACAACTTCATCATAAAATAGACCGTCTATTGGTAAGCTTCCGACTAATCGTAAATTTCAAAGAGAGATAGAGATTTCACCCACAAGAGTATGTAGGGTATTGGTATCTAGACACTATGTTTCACAAAAAGCCCACACAACATTAGGATTACGATCATATCTGAATAGGGATGCAAAAACTTCGTCATAGATACCCGCTTTTATCAGCGTATCTCGACTCCGACTAAGTATATCTTCCAACCATTCCCAATACCCTTCAATGTAGGTAAAATCACCTTTATTCAAGAATGCATTTCCCCCAATGTGCTTTCCCCTCATGTATTTAGCGCCTAAGAAGATGAAAAGGTCACAAATCATCAGATGTCTTGTTCCTTGCATGATGAGAGAATGCAAGTATCAAAACTTCTGAAAGTGATAGTTGACTAATCATACATTGATCCTTAAAATCACCAAGTACTTTCATAGATTTGGATGTCCACTAGGATAGATGGCGAGGATATTCTGAAACCTTCCATTTGGATGTGAAATGACCAATTGTTGGAGGAAAGACATGAAAAGTAGTCCCTTCCTCAATGGTATCATCTTGATCAGTCACAACGGTCATGCTTTGACGCTTAGTTGATGAGAATGGTGAATATACAAATTAAACCTGTGCAAATATATATATAGGTCACACTGATGAGAGCTAGAAAATGTTTTTTCCCATTCTATGGAGGACCACCAATAAGGGCGAGAAAATAAACCACCATCTAGAGGGTGTTAAGATGATGGATGTCTGTATGCTAAAAATGTAGAGGCTTTTTGACGTCCCTACAAAACCTGACACCAACTCTCCACCTCTAGGATCACTTACTTCAACCTATTAATGGAGTTCACTATCAAGGTAAGCGATGAGAAGTAGGCCCTTCCTACCGAAGATGAAGGTCGGAACCTTATCTCCGGGATCACCTATTTCAATTTGCGGACTCAGTCCACTATCAAGATAAGCAATGATAGGGGCTACCCTCTTGATGGATGATAGAAGATAATTGATGATCTGAAATTTTGTCTGAAGGCTAAAGGATGTTTGTACGTTGAAAATATAGAGGCATTTTGACATCCGTATGAAACCTGACACCATCTCTCCACCTCCAGGATCACTTATTTCGACCTATGAACGGAGTCCACTATTGATTTAAGCGACGAGAAGTAGGCCCTTCCTACTGAAGTTGAAGGTCAAAACCTTATCTCCAGAATCACTTATTTCAACTTGTGGACTTAGTCCGCCATCAAGATAAGCAACGATAGGAGTTACCCTCCTGCTAGATGATGACAGATAAGGTTGTTTGAAGGATGAAAGCTGAAGGATTTCATGTACAAGAGAGACAAGAAAAAAAAGATGCACAACAATTTTTTACTTGAAACTAAAAGTTACCTTTTCAAAAGTCATGATGATTCCACGAAGCAAGATAAATCCTCATCAAGCTTCAGTATGCAGGAATGGTTCTCAATTGTTGATATCTGTTGCAAAGAAAGGTTCACATTAAGTAGTTTATTACAAACAAAAAAAAAAAAAAGAGAAGAAAAAAAAAAGGGAGAATAACAATCGTAAGTTACCAAAGAGCATCAACAAACAACGGCATGGCAACAAGATCCACAAATGTCAAAACCTGTTCAACAACAACTCAGGTGGCAATTGCTCATAGTGATATCAGCACAATCTACAGTAGTCCATGTGATGGCATGGGCACCAAAGGCCTAGGATTGGCGAATTAAGAGAACTGAAGAGTTGATAGTGATTCGGTCTGTGGATGTTCCATCAAGAATTTTAATCACTCAGTATGACAACATCCAAGAAATCACACGTCAAAAAAATGATCAAAATGGTAGGCATATCAGCCCACCGAAGACGCACTGATTCGGGATAAAAAAAAAACTCACAAACTGGTCAGTACGATTGAGAAAACAGATTCAGCAGTAATAAAATTGGGGGAGAAATAAGAAACAATTCGTTTTTAAAGATACCTTGGGTATATAAAGAGACTTTTGTGCTTTTACTCTTATGTTTTCTGCATCTTACGTTTATTAAAGAATTTAGACTGGGAGTAGATCACGTCTTACTACGATATCTTATCTCAAGTCATATGGTCGAAGGTTGCAAAAACCGTAGTTATTTTAACTATTAATGACAATCAACAATTGTCGGAGCATAACATCGCTTTATGACAGTTTTGAGGCATGTCAATCATACTAACCAAAGGCATGAGCCTACCATCGTGCTAAGAGGGAAAAGGATCATTCCGACAACAAAGACCTTGAATAGTTTCAAATGCAACAGCCTACCATCGTGCTAAGAGGGAAAAGGATCACACTAGGGAAGGGCTACGTTTAATGATATACCACATGTCACGGCTACCACGTCATGCCATACAAGTTGACGTTAAAAATACCACATGTCACGGCTGATTTACTGAGACAACCTGAAGAGAGTTTATTATGCCGCTCTTTGCAAGAGGTGGCAGTAATGTGGTTGAATGGTGCTTGAAAGGGTAAGAGAAGACAGAAGAGTAATCCACAAGGATTATCAAGAGGCTTATTCACTATCAATATAACGGTGTACAAGACTTTTCCCTCGGTAGTTCAAATCTTGGATCCGTGTCAGTGCCAGAAGCTGTATTCAGAACTAGAATTAACAATAACATCCTAGCAAAAAGGCTTCTAAGACTGAGGTGTCAACGATCAAAAGATCAAGGCTGGTTTTGCACCCAAAGTCTTAACGGTTTGTCGACACGACTAACAAGCTCTAAACTCAGATGTCCCAAGAAAATGACTTGTTTATGTTTCCTAAAGGGATGAATATCAGTGTAATACTCAAAGATTGATCACAGAAAATTGGCGCAGGTTTCTTCAGTTGATGCTTTCTTTGATCGATCTCTGGGACTCTATACAGCAACATGACCAGGATCTCGTGGAGACAGCGGTTAAAATGATGCAGAAATCTTTAATGGAGCAGAGTAATTGCAAGTACAGAGAAAGTAGAAATTTAAAAGGCTTTCGAACAGCATGCGAAAATAGAGAGAGCACAAGAAATCAATTGGAAAAAAAAGGAAATTTTCCTAAAACGGTTCAAAGTTTTGGCATAATTGCCAAATAACGAGGAAAAAAACACTATTTCTGAAACTGGTTTTTTTGTGATAAATTTAGAAATAAATTGGTAGTTAGCGGTCAATCTGTTTTATTATTCCTTTTATACCATTGACCAACCAAATTTGGCAACCCAATCTCTTACCTATTCCATCGTCAACACTCTCCTAATATCTCTTCCACCAAATTATGAGATTTTTGGATACTCTCTCTCTCTCTCTCTCTCTCTCTCTCTCTCTCTTCATGACCCACTTGAACGAGTTCGCATTTGTGGGGATTTCAGAAACTTGCCGAAATCCCCAATTAAAATAGGACACATGGCTAATTGATTCCCTTTATGATTGTTGAAACTAAAACTCGTCTCCGTTATGTGGTTTACTGAAACCCATTTTTCTGATCTTTGAAAAAAAAACC
>JAOXJP010227051.1:0-11375 GCA_025762735.1 Platanus orientalis | reverse complement strand
GGATGATCAGGTGGGGTCACTTAGAGTTATGTTTTAGGTTGTTAGGTTTATTTATTTGGAGTTGTAATCCGTAACAAGCTTTTAGCCCAACTTTTCTATGGCTAAAACTTGCGGGGTTTGGTGTCTTAAGGATATTTAGTTGTCTTTCAAATGAGACCAAGGTTTCGCAAATCTGATATGATTTGAGAAAGTTATAACAAAATACCCATATGTGACAGTAATAGAGTTTTAGTAGGAGTTTTTTTTTTTTTTGAAAAAAGTTTAAATAAGTTTTATTTGATATGTTTTAGGAAGTTTTTTGTTAGGTCTTAGTTCACTTGATGTGGATGTTCAATACCACGTGGAGCCCACATGCCTCTTGGTGGGTCCACATGAGAAGACACAAAGAAGGACACCTTGGCTACATCAAATAGAGGAGTCTCCTTGCTGTTTTTGTCCTTTTTATTGATAGTTTATGCATTATTAGAGGTTAAGATGTAGATGGAATTCCTATTTTTGCATTTGGGCAAAGTTGACAACAACCAATATAAGCCAATTTATAGCTGGTTGACAGCCTTAGAGAGAGCCTTTGTTTTGGGCCTTCGAATTCGTTGTTTAGCCAGTGTTAATTAGGTTTTAGAAAGAGTCTATTTGCTTTTTAGGAAAGTTTTGTTTTCAAGTTTGAATTTGATTTGTAAAGGGGAAACCCTACTAGAAATCGTGAGCTACAAAAAGAGACTCACCCCTCTATTTTGGCATGAAGTTTATGAATAAAGAAACCAGTTTTTTCTCCCTCAATGAGTGGAGTTCTCTCTTCAAGTTTTTGGTGCCTAAACTTGAAACTATGGATGGTGCTGTCTAAGGGGTTGTGAGGTAGATGATTACCCACACAGGTACTTCTATCTTTCTTTCTTTTTCTTCTCTTTCTCCTTTTATCTTTCTTTCTTTTTCTTTTTTTTTTTTCCTTCTTCTTCATCTCCTTTATTTTCCCTTGTTGCTTACTGTTTTCTCCATTCATGAACCTGAAAACTCAGTCAAGAAGCCTCTCTTAAAGTGTTTCTTGAACCCTTCTTGATATCCAAACCTGCAACCCAACTTTCCCCATCATCTCCTTTAATTTTCTTTTAACTTCACCCTAAGTCCCACTGCTAAATCCATTCGGCCAGTCTGTCCACTCTTTTCCCTTGATTTCATTCATCAAATATTAATCCCTTTGCTGTCCAGAATTGAGAGTACATTCTCTTTGATCTACTCAATTGTTTTCAACAAGAAATCAATTTCTCAAGCAAGAACTAACCCTGCTGCAGTGCTCCTAGCTTAATGTTTATGGGGGTTTTCTGATTTCTGGTAATAGATTCCTTCGTTGTGAAACCTGCGGCAGCATTAGAGTGGTCATTTCTTAGTGGTCTCGAATTCCAGACTGAAATCTTCTGGTGCTAATACTTACGGCAGTATGAGAATTAGGGGTCCTTGCTGGTTATATTACTTCTACTGAGATATATCATTACAAAAATTGGTTACAATCAGATCTGGTGTTTGAATCCCATTCAGTGGTGTGTGATCAACCTACAATACCTTTATTAATGGAAGTGCTTGATCTAAGTGCTGGGCTGTAACACCGTGGTTTGTTGATCTATTGGTATCTCCCAGTTATTGGGGTCATATCTATTTGATGAGGACATCGGGTCCAGGCGTGCATTTCAGACTTACCATAGGCGGCACAGGAGAGATGGACCTCCTACTTTGGTTCCAGTAGAGGGTCCCTACATGTTCGGGGGCATTTATTTTATTGTTTTTATTTTATTAGATAGTGTTGGTGTCTCTTGTTGGGGGGGGGGGCACATTATGAGGGTACTTTGGTCATTATATACTTTTAGGGATCTTTATGTCATTATTTGTAAGAGGGGGTATTTTGGTATGAGTTGTTAGCCATGGGGGGTATTTGAGTCCACTTTCTAATTATTTGTATTAGACCTAGTCGTAGGGGGGTCTTTTTATACTCCACGACTAGACTTTATAGAGCTATGCGATTTTGGCTTTGAGTTCAACTTGACTTGTTTTTTCTTCTTCCTCTTGCTTGCGGATTGGAGATCCCAAAACCCTGGAAGGAGACTAGGCCCCCACCTAGTTTAACACTGGTGGTGGATGCCAGTCCCTCCCCTTGGGTTAAAGGTTCTTCCACCTTCTTCTTCTTCATCTTTTAATATATATATATATATATATATATTAGATTTTTGGTGTTGCTGAAAACTAACAGCCTGTAGGAGATTCATCACTGAGTCTTCATCCTTGGTTTTTTGAACAAGACAACTACTTCTAGGGTTCCATAAGGGCTGGACGACATAGCCTATAGCAAACATTTGATGTGATCTTTCAGTTTTGAATGAGTTTGATGACTTTGTTTCAGTACCAGACGTGAATACAAGCTCCAAGATAGATTTCAGGAGATTGGTTCCTAATCTCCACAGGCCAAGGCCCTACCTGATTCAACACCTCCAGGGTATTCCAAACCCTTGGACGATCCTCTTTATATGGCACACCTATTCTGGTCTTTTGGAGACCTCGAATCATCTTCACTATGGTAATTTTGGCTCTTTGTGTTGGGATACTTATGAGCATCATATAAAAGATCAATGGGGACTGCTTCTACATAAATCAGTGCTACGAATTCACAATTAATCCTCTTCTTTTAAATCCTTTAAAGTAGTGATTAATAGTGGTGTTTGGTATATGTTGGGGATGGACATACTAATTTTCTGAGTATATTCTATGCCTTAAGCCTATTGTTTTGAACCCTACTCATGCTTCCAACCTTTCTTAATTAGTTCCCTTGCTGGATCTTACATCTAATTGTTATTTTCTCCACATTACCACAATGTTTAGCTCACTTTCATTCTACTTTCATGCATCGGATTTTCGAGACAGCAACCTTAAATTTTTCCATTATCTAAATTAGTTAGATATCCTAAAATAGTGCATAGGTCTCTTAATTGTTTATTGTTTTGTTTTTCCCTAATTTTTCTAATGCATGATGAACCTAATTTAAGAAATATCTAATTTTGCATGTGAGTTGTGCAAGTAGGATTATAGTTTCTATCATTTTATTGCTTTAGTAATTTTACACTTATCTCCTATGTACACACATCACTATCCTACAAGCATACTGCATAACTATTGATCTACTTTATCGTGACTATATTGGATACCTGGGTAAGCTACACTAAAAGTGTTTGATTATATTCTTGTAAGGCAACCTATTGAAGTCTGCTTGGAGCATCTGATTAAATCTAAAATCTGATCAACACTTAGACTTGGTACAGTCCTCTTCTAACTTGTTGTGGCCTATTTGATGACCTTATCAAACTATGTTAGTTATTGTATCTGCAACAATACTCACCCCTTTGTTTAAAGTTCATGGCATAATTTTGAGAGCCAAACCAAACTAGGTGGTCCGACCCGAACCGGCACCCTAAATGGTTCTATAGAAGCTTAAAATCGTAATATGCCAAAAACCACATATAACCTGTAAAACTAGTCAAAACCAATGAAAACCGGTCGATTTTTTATGAACATGCTTCTAATAAAACCAATTGTTTTTTACTTTTTTTAGAAAATTAGGAAGGAAAAAATTAAAAATGTGTCTTTCCAAATTCCAATCCCACTTTCCATGAATTGTTTATTTTTTGGTACTTTATTACATTTTTTTTGGTATGCCTAAAAATTAAAAACCCGGTCATAAGCCTTCCAATGGATTATGAATTGTTTTATTTTTTGGTATTTTATTACATTTACTTATGATAAAGTGAACCACAGTTAGATCATGTAAACTGATAGTTGAACCTGAACCGGTGTCCGGTTCTCAAAACTATGGTTCGTGGTGATCCAATTAATTTGAGGGCGAAAAGAGAGGACTGTCTTGTTTGGGACTCTTCCAAAAACGGCATGTTTAGTGTGAAGTCTTGTGGAAAGGCCAAATGGTCTGGGATGCTTTCTAGTGTGGGATGGTATCAGTTTTGGAAACTAAAGATCCCATCTAAAGTGATTTCTTTCTTTGGATCACTGCTAGAGGTCATTTGCCAACAGTTGATCTCCTTCAGTGTAGAGGAATGGTCCTCCCCAATGTCTGTCTTTTTTGTATACTAGGGGGGGGGGGCAGAAAACATTGATCATTTATTTATCCATTGTCCCTTCGCCATAGAGGTTTGGAGCAGACTTATTCATGAGATTGAGTTGGCCTGGGTCTTCCTGATGCGGGACAAACACACTTGGGTAATGTGAGTGAGGAGATAAGGCATAGATTGTAAATTTAACGATAAAGTAGAAGCTAGATTCCTACTCATCAATAGTGTGCACCTTAAATTCAGTTCGGTTCAGTTTTCTAGGGTCTAATATGTAGAAATTTTAGTCATAAAAGAAAGAAAAAAGACCACCAAAGTCCATACAAGAAAAGTATGCCAACAATCCTAAAGAAAATTCTGCACTAATATGACCGTTTAGCACTTTTTAGGCGCAATTTTTCAACTGTTTGCAAGGAATTTAAGAAGCTGGTTTGAATGATGTTTTATAGGATATTGAGAGGTCTAACCAAGGTTAATTGCTAGGCAAAACAACAAGGGCTTAAAGTAGGTTTCATGATTATATGTGCAGAAAAATTCTGGGTTAGTGTATTTTTATGTTAGAGTTTTGGTAAAAAATTATGACAAAGGATTTAAAATAATTTCTAGCACTTAGAGAAATTTTTTTAAGTCATAATCGAATCACAGACAAAATTTAGGGTCTTAAATCTTTTATTTGCATGTAGAAAAAATTCCGGCTGTAGCGACCTTGTTGTTCCGAAATTCACAAAACAGAAATTCAGCACACGTACATGCTTGGGATCGATGTAGAATTAATGGAAAACTTTCCAAATCCTTGTAAAAGATGATGTTGGTGATAAGGGCCTCCACCTTGAGCGTCCAAACCTCGCTCCGAGGACAACCTTTCCAGGTTTTGATTGAGAATGAAGAAGGTTGAAGAAGAACTCTTTTCTCCAAGCTTTAGCAGTACACAACTCCAACAAGAGAGAAAAACTTCCTTATTTATTTATTTCATAAGCCATCATGTCAGTTTTGGGCAGCCAAGGATTTTTTTAAGAGCCTTGGATGGCCAGCCCTATTAGGGTTATATGATAAAAAAGCTCAAATTCCCATAATACCCCTAGAGCCACCCCCTCTTATAAAACTCTGAGATTGTCTAGTTTTGGATAATTATACCCCTAGGGTACTAAAATATATCTTTACTCCTCTCTGCCTCTCCTAAAAATTAAATAGTGTCCCCCATGTTCCACATGACATAATAAAGGGCATAAAGTCAAATTACAACTGACATAACCAAAGAAACTAAAACAAAGCTCTAAAGTAAAGCTGAAAGTAAAATGATCCTTGCAAGAATGTGTCTAGATGGCCCTAGGGCACTCCCACCCTACTCAAACCATATGAGTGGGATGGCTTTCCTCCTGTGTTGGCTTAGTCTTGAATCTCCTCTAGGCCTAATATCTCCATCATCTCTCCCCGCCTGAAAAGATGTCGACTCTGTCGATGTAGAACTTTGGTACCTCTTGAGTATGTCAGGGTTTAAGTTGTAACTCTGTCTTTGCCAGCCAGGCGCAATCACTGTCCAGTCTAGCCCTCCATTTGACAAGGTATCTCTAATACTCACACCTCCTAGTGGGCAATGTCTGATCATCGAGTATGGCCTCAATCTCCTCTCGTGGTGCTGGTAATGGTGGAGATGGTGGAACAGGTAATGGTAATTGGTTCTACTATTAGTGGAACTTGCAGAAGGGTAAGTAGGAACAAATTTCCAATAAAAGGGAACTAAATCTTCCACATTAAATGTAGAACTAATCCCTAGATCAGAAGGTATATCAATCATGTATACATTTGGTCCGAATTTTTTCAAGACTTTATAAGGTTATGAACTTCTAGCATGCAGTTTCCGTGATACCCCAAGTGGAAATTGCTTAGGCCAGAAACGAACCATAATTGAGTCTCCTACCTGAAACTTGCGATGCACTTTATGAGAATCAATTAACTACTTATACCCCTCATTATTCAGAACAATCTTCCTCTTAATCTCCTCATGCAATGAATGAATGTGTGATGCAAACACAAATGCAGATTCAGAGGGTCTATGGGATGCAAACATAGGAATGAGGTCAATAGGAGTCCTATGTTTACAACTGGTAACTATCTCAAAGGGACTCAAACCTGTTGTCCTATTGGCCTAACTATTGTATGCAAACTCTACCCAAGTTAACAAACTATCCCATGACCTGATGTGCTTGCCTACTAAACATCTAAGTAGTGATCCCAAATTTCTGTTTACCACCTCAGTTTTCCCATTTGTCTAAGAATGATAAGCAAACGAAAACTACAACTGTGTACCCAACATTTTCCATAATGCCTTCCAAAAATAACTGACAAATCTAATGTCCCTGTTAGATACTATTGACTTGGGTATACCTTGTAATCAAACTACTTCAGCAAAATATAAACGTGGTATCTTAGAGGCATCCGATGGCTTCTAACATGGTATGGAGTAAGCCATTTTTGAGAAACAGAACCACCATGATGGAGTCATGCTATCTCGGGGTGTGAGGGAGGTCAGACACAAAATCCATACTCACATCCTACCAAGGAGTGAGGTATTGGCAAAGGTGTATAAAGTTCGGAACTCTACTTCCTCTGCTTTGCCAACTGATAAGTCCTACACTGCTCTATGACTTTAGGCACATCCCGTTTCAAACTGGGCCAATAGAAACGGTCCTCAACTAGGGCAATGGTTTTGTTATGACCAAAGTGGCCAACAATCCCTCCTGCATGCATTTTCTCGATTAGGAAAGTTCCGCATAGACATACAGGGAATACATAAGTGGGTACCTTGGAAGAGAAACTCATTTTGAAGCATATACTCCCTATTTCTCGCCATTTGATCATTCTGTAGGGTCTGGAAAATGTCTCCAAAGTTGGGACAAGACTCATAATTCTCTCTGGGTCTATCAAATCCAGTCACCTCTATGCTCATAGATTGCAGAATAACCAATTTTCAACTCAGCGCATTGGTAACCTTGTTTTCTGTCCCGACTTTGTGCTTAAGTACAAAGGTATAGCCTTGAAGAAACTCTACCCACTTTGCATGCCTAGGGCTAGGCTTCTTTTGGGATCCTAAGAATTTCAAAGCCTCATGGTCAAAATACAAAGTGAACTCCTGCGGTAGTAAGTAATGATGCCAATAGTGTAAACTCTGGACTCATATAAATTTTTTTATCGTATGTCGAGTACTGTTTGGCATCATTTAATTTCTCAATGAAATATGCCACTGGGTGTCTCTCCTGGCTCAATACTCTTCACCAATACCTACGCTAGATGCGTCGCATGTAACTTCAAAGACTTTTAGAAAAGTCAGGGAGTTGTATGACAGGAGCGTCAATCATCCTTGATTTAACCTCCTTAAAGGCTTTGGATGCTGATTTGGTTCACTTAAACTCACCCTTTCGGATACAATCCGTGATAGGTGCCATGATCGTACTAAATCCCCGGATAAATCGTCGATAAAAGGTAGCAAACCCATGAAAACTATGTACCTCATGAATGTTGGTGGGCTCTGGCCACTCCACTATCGCCTTGATCTTTTCTGGATCCGTGGTCCTCTCACGAGACAACAAATCCCAAGAATATCACCTAATGCGTCATAAAAACACACTTCTTGAGATTTGTGTACAACTTCTTTCTACAGAGTTTCTCACATACACTCCGCACGTGCTTTAGGTGTAGCTCCCTACTGGGACTATAGATAAAGATGTCATCAAAATAAACCACCAAAAACTTCTCTATATAGGGCCGCAACACCTCTGTCATTACTCTCATAAAAGTACTTGGAGCATTTGAAAGTCTAAAGGGCATGACAAGCCATTCGTACAATCCATCCTTCTTCTTGAAGGCGGTCTTCCATTCGTCCCCTAGTTGAGCTCAAATTTGATGGTAACCACTTTTGAGATCTATTTTGAAAAGATAGGGGCCCCTGCCATCATGTCCAGCATGTCATCCAGCCTAGGGATGGAAAACTGATAATATACCATAATCTTATTTATAGCCCTGCTATCCACACACATCCTCCAAGATCCATCATTCTTAGGTGTGAAGATGGTAGGTTCGACACATGGACTGAGACTCTCCCTAATGAGCCCTTTTTTCAACAAATCATCCACTTGCCTTTATTTACTTTGGCATGCTTATATTGTGAGGTAGGTTTGGGAGGGTAGCTCTTAGGACTAAATCAATTGCGTGCTAAATATCACGCATCGGTGGTAGCTCATCTGGTAAGTCCTTTGGAAACATCTCGCCAAACTCTTTAAGGAGTGGTTCTACCTCAATTTGGGAGATCAGATACAAGCTCAGAAAGGAGGTCATGGGCAACAAACTTTGCCACTAAGGCAAATATGGGCGCATCCTCTTGCACATCCTGCTCAAACTCCCTAGGGCTAAGGATGCTTATAGTCTTTGTCTAATGATCCTTTGCATCCTTTCCCTTGTCCACTAGTCTTTTACCGCCAGTTTGCAAATGTGGTGGCGAAGGAGTGTGCTTTATGGTCTTGTTTTGGTGCTCAAATATGCACTTTGAAAATTTTGTTTAGGTCATAATCAAATCACAGACAAAATTTAGGGTCTTAAAATCCTTTATTTTCATGTAGAAAAAATTTCGATTATAACAACCATGTTGTCCCGAAATTCAGTACATTTGCTTGGGATTGATGTAGGATTAAGGGCAAACCTTCCAAATCATTGTAAAAGATGATGTTGATGATAAGGGCCTCCATCCTAAGCGTCCGAACCTCACTTCGAGGACAACCTTTCTAGGTTTTGGTTGAGAACGAAAAATGTTAAAGAAGAAGAACTCCCTTCTCCAAGCTCTAGCCGTACACAACTTCGGCAAAAGAGAAAAACTTCATTTTTTATTTTATTTCACAAGCCTGAACATTTCAGTTTTGGGCAGCTAAGGATCTTTTATAGAGCCTTGACGGCCGGTCTTATTAAGGTTACATGATAAAAGAGCTCAAATGCCCATAATACCTCTTGGAGCCGCTCCCTCTTATAAAACCCTGAGATTGTCCAGTTTTGGATAATTATACCCCTAGGACACTGAAATATGTGTCTTTACTCCTCTCCCAAAAATAAAATAGTGTTCCCTATGTCCCATATGACATATGAAAGGTCATTAAGTCAAATTACATTGAAATAACCAAAGAAACTAAAATAAAGTGCTAAAGTAAAGATGAAAGTAACATGAGCCCTTCAAGAATGTGTCTAGATGGCTCTAGGACACTCCCACCCTACTCAAACCATATGAGTGGGATGGCTCTCTTCTTCTTTTGCTGGCTCAGTCTTGAGTCTCCACGAGGCTTTATGTCTCCATCACTTCCTGTAAGACTTCCTTGCCCTTTTTTTGTCTTGGAAAATCTCTGGGGTTTCTAAGAAAGGTTGAATCTTGTGGGAATTGCTATGCCCGGCTACTTGTTGGTGTACTTGGCTTGAAAGGAATCAAAGGGTGTTTGAAGGGTGTGCTGAACCGGCTTCCAACGTCTATAAGAAGGCTAAGGATTTGGTGTGTTTCGAGGGTCTTAATTGTAAGCTGGAGGATGACTACTCTATGGTGACCTCCAAAAGGGATTGGCTAAGCTTTTGTTGTAGTTTGCTTTGTTGTTGTTTCGTTGGCTCTTGCCTTTCCTGTTCTCTTTGTCTTTGGGGATTTCTCGTCCTTTTTCTCGTAATTAAATTTCTTGTCAAAATAAAATAAAAATTCCCTAACTTGCCTAAGTAGCTCTACTCTTATAGACCTATATCTTTACATGACTGGCCTTTACTTTAATAGGAGCAAACCCCATAAACCTGATGTCTTACCTTACTGTTACAGATCCTAATTAACTCTGTCCCGACCTTGTTTTGTATTCAATATCAGACCCCTAATTGATCATACCCAAAACTCCTGTTATATCAATGGACCCTTGCTGTTTACTTTTTGGACAGAGCTTGTTAATTGCCTAATTGATCTCAGATTGATCCTTTTTGACCAGTTTAACTTACCCGATGATAGGTGATGTGTGTGTAATAGGAGATTGACATAAAATATTATGAATAAAGTAACACTATAACCTAGATTCCCACTAGCACCAAAAGTAAGCAAATTAGACAATTTTCCAGTTAAAGTAGAGGTGCAATAAAGGAATTAGGGTAAACTAAGTAAATGACAAAAATGAGACCTAATTAATATGCCTAAACACCCAATTAAAATAGAGAACAATTAGAAACATGCTTGCTGTCCAAAAAATTCTTGGTGTATAAAAGTTCCCAACAAAGTGTTCTAAGCAATGGAAAGTAATGTAAAAGTGATGAATATGATAAATGATAGAGCTAAAACACTTTAGAGAGTTAAGGGGATTATTTTCAAAGGGTTAGAAAATATCTAGGTGCTGTCCAACAGAAAATTCAGCAAGCATACAATTCATGAATTTCATCAAACACTTGGTGTGTAGGGAATTTCATGTGTATCCAATAATGCACATAGGGAAACTAAAACATGGGGTTTTGTAATGGATTAAAGAGGTTGTGTGTAGGGCGTATTTAGTACCAAAATTTAGGGACTGTAGGTACTTGAAAGTACCCAGAAAATTGGCCAAACAGTCCACACTTATGCCACACAAATTACCAAGTTACCACTTAATTAGGGATTCAAAAGAAAGCCAAATTAGAGAAATAGAACCTGATTTCGATGTAGATGTAACCCCTAATGTCTCCTAGCTTGAATTCCTTCAAAGTCCAACTCCAAAGCAATCGAAACAATTGCATTTGGAGAAGTTCCAAATCTGCCCAGATTTCTGGGGAATGCCGCTCCACCTAGGCAATCCCCTTGGGATTTCCTAGGTCAATTTTTTTTTTTTTTTGACAGCTCCTTCTCTTCTATGGGTGTCGCCCAGGTGTTGTACACTTCTTGGATGCTTTGAATAAACTCAAAACTCCTTCGTTTGCAACTGGTGAGAGATCTCTTGAAGTTGGACAGAAATTTCTAGCCAGCAAGCAATAATTTGACAAAATAACAAAACAATAAGAAAAGAAGATGCAAAACCTTTTAACCTAAAAGGAATGGGTTGGTCTCCACCACCACTGTTAAACTTGAGAAGACCCAAGTCCCTTTCCAGGGTTTTGCCTTCAGCCTAGCCGAATCAAAGAAAAGAAGAGAGGAAAAATCACCTCAAAATTTGATTTCATAACATCAGAGAATAGGGGGGGCGGGGCGTGGGGTAGCTCTTATAGAGCTCTCCACGGCCCGGGTTACATAAGTTTGGGTTCTTAGGACCAAAA
>JAOXJP010227050.1:0-11375 GCA_025762735.1 Platanus orientalis | reverse complement strand
CCATCTTTCCCTTTCAAAGTTCATTTGAGAGCTTTTCAGGTAAAAAAGCCTTGATTTCACCCCCTTGCCCTTATCGTAATTTGGTTCTAACTGGTCCAGCGTGACCTGAATATTCATGACCCGAAAAGTAGACACTAAGTTTGCCAAATTTTGAGCTCAAGAGCTCATAGCAGTTGACAACACATTGAGGGTTCAAGAACCCTAAAAGCATTTAATGCCCATTAATGAGCTAATACTTTTCAACCTTAGCTCATTAATGGCATTTAATGCCTTCACACCTTATGCCTAAAATTACTAGCCTTTAGGTTAGGATCTTCCCATGTGTACCCTAACCCCTCACCCTTAGATCTAGGTCTTGAATTTTAAAGCCTTAGTGCCCCCGCTTGGTCCCCCCAAATGGCATCTTGATGCCTCTCCTTAATATTTGCAACCTATCGTAGCCTACCAAATGGTATCCTAAGCTACCCCCACTCCACCTCACCAATCCAAGTGAACAAGCACATTCTCATCCTCACCTTCTACCTCAGATCCCTGAGTTAATCCTAGCCTCTCCCTTGTCTAAGTCTCCAAACACAATACCCCTTAATCTCATCCACCAATTTCAAATCAATCCTATCCTTACACTTAAAATGAGCTAACCTAATCCCCACCCTGCTAAGAAATGTATGTCAATCCTATGGACAAAACAAATGAGTTGTAATATACTATGTCAAAGTTTGGTAAAGAGTCCTAATCCCACAAGGAAGAAGACAATGAAAGACTAAAGACCTATAGACCAAGACAGTGACAAGTCAAAGGAAGTGAGGAACAATACCAAGATTCAAGAAGAAAACTCTGTCAAAGATGTCAAAGACAAAGCATACTAAAGACAAAAACTCAAGTGATGCTCATGACAAACACATCCTCAGAAAATACCTACACTATGCATAATGTACCAAAACTTTAGGAAATGAACCTAAGAAGAGAGTGTGAGGTAGTAAGATGGGTCTTAAGAAAATGGTGTTGGTCCCAAAACAATGAGAGAAAAAGAGCTAAACCAAAAAGAGAATGATAGAAAAATTCAGAAAAACAGACTCTGATCGATCACAAGATTGGTGATCGATCATGGCCTGATCGATCACTGATCTTGTGGTCAACCACGAATGAGTTTTTAAGCCAAATTCAAAACTCCCGAGAGTTGTGATCCCACAGCCTGATCGATCACACATTTGTGATTGATCATGAAAAATGCATGATCAATCATGCCTGCGAATCTTAAAATTTTTTATCATATTTTTAGAGATTCTAATCGGAGAATTCCCACCACTTATCCGTTAGAAAATGTTTTAATCCTACGGACTAAGACTAGGCTTAGCTCTATAAAATGGTAATAATACCCTAGGTTTAAAGAGAGACATCTATGCAAAAGAAAATTATTGTTTGAGAAGTGCTGCTAGTTTAAAAGTTGAAAAGCCCATAATCCTATTGTGAATGATTGTGTACTGTTGAAAATCACTATGTGTGATATTCCTCTACGCTTCCTATATTGAATATCTAAAGGGGAGATAATCTTGGTTATCTGTTGAAAGGAAACCGACAATTCACAAGGTATCAAAGAGCAATCTCTGCTGCGTTTAATTTTGTAGAAGAAAAAGCACATCAGCTCATAATAGGAGCATCCACAACTGGTACATCTTGTAACATCAACTTATATGAGGTAAAATTGTATTTATCATATTGATTCTTGTTTAAGTTCCTTCCGCCAGAGACACTGGAAAGTGCATTACACTCCTTGGAGACATTGAGTGTAGGTTGTGCTTTCACAGCAAGTAGAAATGTTTCTGTTTGAATTTTTACCTAGATTGTTTGTACTTCAATCTGAATTGAGCTTTAGGAGTGGACGTAGGCCTCAATGTTGAACCACTTTAAATATTATGTCTTGTGGTTGTGTGTGATCTCTTTATTCTGTGCATATTGTAATCATTGCACCTGTGAATATCCTTGTGTACTAATTGCATTGAGTATTAATTAAACTATTCTCAAAAGGATAAGTGAATCATTTGACCCTATATACATTAATTGAAAAGAAAATAACAAGAACTGTAAAGTAGGTCAAAGAAAACTAAGTAAGTTAAAAAAGATTGCGATTAATCCTATTCACCCCCTTTAGGATAGAACTTCAATTGGTATCAGAGCAAGGTTGCTCTTGCAGGGCTTAACAACCCGAGTCAAAGATCCTATTCACCTAGAGGAATCCTAAAAGGACCACATGGAAGAGTCATACTCTACCACAAAACCACCATTTTTCGATGGGTTAAATTATCTATATTGGAAGTATGAGCAGATTTCTTTAATCTATGGATTTATTTGTATGGATGGCTATCCAAACCAAGTGGACAAAACCCACTAACCCCGAAGGGGAATGGACAGAAGGACAACACAAGGCACAACCTACAATACATTGAATGCCATTTTTTTGTGCAGTAAGTCCTACTAAATTTAGGCACATTTGTAACCTTACTGCTGCTAAGGACGCTTGGTAACTTCTAGAAGTAACTCATGAGGGAGCAAGTGCAGTAAAGAAATCTAAGCTATAAATAGGCTCACCTCAAGGTTCAAAGAACTTAAAATGGAAGAAGATGAATAATTCATCAACTTTTATACTAAATTGCCAGACATTGTGAATGGTAAGGCTAGACTAAGGAAACCTATAGAACTAGCTGATGTAGTAAGAAAAATTCTTAGGTTACTTCCCGAGAGGTTTAGAACCAAAGTAACTACTATAGAGGAAAGCAAAGACATGGATACTATAGTGATAAAAGAACTAGTGGGATCTCTCTAAACCTTTGAAATGACCTTCAAGCAAAATACCAAAAAGAAAGGTATTGCTCTTAAGGCTAAAGAGCAGTCTCATTCTAAAAGCAAATCCGATGAGGAATTCGCCAAAGTAGCTATGAACTTCAGGAAATTCTTTAAAAGAGACTTTAAGGACTATAAGAGGATGCTGTCTAGGAGGTCCAACCTAATTCTTAGAAAGAAGGAAATTAGTAGTGATAAGTCTATTTGCTATGAGTGCAAAGGCCGGGGTCATTATGCTAAAGAATGTGCTAATAAAAAGAAACTAAAGACATATAGAAAAGCCATGGCTGCAACCTGGGATAATGACTCGGATGAGTCAAAAAGTGAAGTCTCAATCAAGTGATGATGATAAGTCTCAAGGAGTTAAAGCCTTTATGTCCTAGAGTACTCCCATGACCTCACTCACAAATAGCATTGAATCCAAGAGTGACAGTGAGAGAGAGTTCGATGAAGTAGATGATGGGGACATCCTAACAAACTCTTATTGGAAAGTGTTAAATTAGAAAAAGAGAACATTAAGTTGAAAAAAGAAAATAAAGAGTTGATCAGTGAATCAATTTCCTTAGAACATTTCATCTCTCAACTTCAAAGCACATCTCTTGATAACCCTAGTTGTGAATCTAATGAACTATTTATGAGAGAAAATGGAGAATTGAGTGAGAAAATAAATGAATTATAATCAAAACTTAGAGAGTCTACGATGTTTGCCACTCTTGAAAAAGACAATAGGAGAACTGAAAAGAAAAAGTTAGAAGAAGCCAACAATAATCTAAAATTGAGAATACTTCAACTAGAGAAAGATGCAAACAAACTTGAGTGCAAGAAAGTGAACCTAAGGGATACATGCTCCAAGCTATCCGGAAGGACATGTGAACTCCTTGAACAAATAAGGGAGTTGGAGGAACAAAAGAGAAAACTACTTAGCTTAATTGCCCAAGGAAATGAAAAATTTGAGAAAATGATTTTAATGGACAAAGAACATGGTGACATGAGTGGTCTAGGATACAAATCAAATGACTTAACTACTCATCCAACTAAGAACACTTTTGTCAAGGCCAAAGGCATACGCCACACCCCAAGTCGCTCAACAAGAACCCAACACTTATGTTGGAAGAACATCTCATTCCTTCAAAGAAAAAGAACCGAACAACCCTTTAGGACAATGTCCATCCCAAAGGCCAAGAACCTTTGAAAAAGGGCAAACCTCATCCTCTAAGGGAGATACCAAGGACACACACTATAAATCCTCATCGAGATAAAAATGTCCTATGGTAACCAATCAGCCTCTACCAAAAGAAGCGTGAACAATTATGGAATAAGGTATGATTAGGACAGTCAAAACACTTCTCTCAAATATAAAAATTCTACCAATAAGGATAGAAGGAGAGATAACTGGTATTATTTTACATATGCCTCCACCTCTAGCAGACCACCCTTTACATGTTACTACTAGGTTACATGAAAGTAGACTGTAGAAAGAGGCTAAATGATTTGAAAGCTTTAAAGTTTCAAAAGAAAAGCTAAAATGATA
The DNA here is from genome assembly GCA_025762735.1 of Platanus orientalis. Classification (NCBI taxonomy): domain Eukaryota; kingdom Viridiplantae; phylum Streptophyta; class Magnoliopsida; order Proteales; family Platanaceae; genus Platanus; species Platanus orientalis. Next base: position 7,006 of record JAOXJP010227050.1, on the reverse strand, counting down.
GAAGATCTAAAAAGATGAGCTACTTCCAAAAAGTAAAAAAATGAAAACCCTGAACATAAGAAAATGATGTTCAACCTAGCTCAGTCCAAAACTAAAAAGATTTGGTTGAAAAAGCATGACCTCAAATGTCTTGTCATCCACACGACATTAAGAGCCGGAAACACCTTAAGATGGTATCTTGATAGTGGATGTTCCAAACATATAACTAGGAACAAGTCATTATTTACTCATCTTGCTGAGGTACAAGATGAGAGAGTCATATTCGGTGATGGAAACTCTACAAGAATTGTGGAAAAAGGCATTGTGGAGGTTCTAGGAATTCCAAAACTGAATGATGTCTTATATGTAGAAGCACTCAAATATAATTTGATTAGCATTAGTCAAATCTGTGACAAAGGGTATGATGTTCATTTTGCAAAATATAGATGTGAAATAAAATATAAGGAAGGAATGAAGACCTTTGTGATTGGTTTGAGAACAAGTGATAACTGCTATATCATTGAACCAACCAAGGATAACCTTCGAACATGCCTTATCTCTCACTCCGAAGAGACAACTTTATGGCATCAAAGGTTGGGTCACCTAAATCTCAAGGATCTTACCAGACTTAGCAAGAAGAGCCTAGTTGGACATCTACCTAGTCTTAACAAGGTTGACAAAACCATTTGTAAGGGTTACCAAATGAGAAAACAGTCCAATGCCTCCCATAAGAAGCTAACTCAAATAGGGACTTCAAGACTCTTGGATTTACTTCATATGAACCTAGCTGGACCAAGAAGGATAGAGAGTTTAAGAGGAAAGAAATATTTTTTCATGGTTATAGATGACTTCTCAAGGTTTACATGGGTAGCCTTCTTTAGAGATAAGTTAGAAGCTTTTGATGAATTCATTCTCATGTGCAAGAAAATGCAAACTGTGAAGGAGCTTACCATCAAAAGAATCAGAAGTGATCATTGAGGTGAATTTGAGAACCATAAGTTCTCAAAGTGGTGTGATGAAATGAGAATCAAGCATGAATTCTCAACTCCCAAAACAACCCAACAAAATGGTGTGGTAGAAAGGAAAAATAGGACATTACATGATATGGTCAATGTCATGTTAACAAACAAAAGCTTAGCCAAAAGATTTTGGGATAAAGCAATTAATACTACATGTTATATATCTAATCAAGTATTTCTAAGACCGGGAACCACTAAGACACCATATGAAATATAAAATGGTAAGAAGCCAAGTGTAAAATATTTCAAGGTGTTTCGAAGTACATGCTATGTCCTAAGAGATAGGGAAAACTTAAGAAAATTTGATTCTAAAAGTGATGAGGCAATTTACCTAGGATATTCTACAAGGATCAAAGCCTTCAAAGTTTTCAACAAAAGGACTCTCACCATTGAAGAATCCATAAATGTGGTCATTGATGATCACGTAAAGACGAATGTTGAAAGAGAAGGTATATCCTTATAGGAAGGAGAGCCAGTTACCTTGGATCTTGAATCTGAAAAAGAAGATGGAGAGATAGAATTCACCCCCAAGAACTTAAGATTAACTAATGGCTTATCACCTTTTGACATCATTGGTGATCCAAGACAATGAGTAAATACCGTGAAACAATTAGAATATATTCTTAGTCATCTCTGCTTTACCTCCAAAATAGAACCAAAGAAAGTAAAAGATGCTTTAGAGGATCCGGATTGAATCAATGCAATGCAAGAGAAATTTAATCAATTCAAGAAAAATGATGTGTGGTACCTTACAAAATGACCAAGTGACAAGAATATCATTGGCACAAAGTGGATATTCAAAAACATGCTTGATGAGCGTGGCACCATCACTAGGAATAAGGCTTAGACTGGTTGCCAAGAGGTATACACAGATTGAGGGCATCGAATTTGAGGAAACATTTTCCCCTGTGGCCAGACTTGAGTCCATTAGGATCTTACTATCCATTGCATGCTATTTAAGGTTCAAAATCTATCAAATGAATGTTAAGAGAACCTTCCTAAATGGAATATACTTCAAGAAAAAGTATTTGTAGAATAACCCGAGGGATTTGAAGATCTCCAACTGCCCAACAATGTCTATAGACTCAAGAAGGTACTTTATGGTCTTAAACAAGCTCCTAGAGCCTGGTATGAAAGACTCACAAAATTTATGCTTGATAACCACTTTGATAGGGGGAGTGTAGATAAGACACTTTTTATCAAAAGACAAGAGGGCAACATACTCATAGTACAGATTTATGTTGATGGCATCATTTTTGGCTAAACCTGTGAAGAAATGACACATGGTTTTGCTCAAACAATGAAGTCTAAATTTGAGATTAGTATGAAAGGAGAACTAAAATTCTTCCTAGGGTTACAAGTCAAGCAAACTCTTCATGACATCTTCCTAAGCAAAACAAAGTTTGCCAAGGATCTTATGTCTAAGTTTGGATTACAAGAATCTAAACTTGCTGAAACTCCAATCAGCACTAGTGACAAGATCATTGAGGATTCAGGGGAAACAAATGTTGACCCCACCTACTATAGGAGCATAATAGGTAGCTTGCTCTACCTTATGGAAAGTTGACCTAACATTGCATTTAGTGTGGGTGCATGTGCTAGATATTAAGCAGCACCAAAATAGTCGCATCTTAAAGTGGCCAAGAGGATTATCTGATATGTCCATGGGACATCTGACTTTGGCCTTTGGTACCCATATGATACCACACCTGAGATTGCTGGGTACTCATATGCGGACTGGGCTTGTGATGTAGAGGACCGTAAAAACACTAGTGGAGGATGTTTTTAAATTGGCAATAGTCTTGTCTCTTGGCACAACAAGAAACAAAACTCGATTTTGTTGTCAACTGCAGAAGCTGAATACCACAGTTAGAAGTGCATGTACTCAACTTCTTTGGATGAAGAAAATGCTTAGGGACTATGGAATTGCACAAGGCATAATGAGCCTATTTGTGGATAATCAGAGTGCAATTGACATATCAGAGAACCCAGTTCAACACTCAAGAACCAAGCACATTGATATCCGACATCATTTCATTAGGGAATTGGTGGAGGACAAGACTGTGTTGCTGTCTTACATACAAACCGAGGATCAACTTGCTGACATCCTAACAAAACCACTTGATTCTCATCAGTTTGAATACCTTTGAAGTGCAATTGGTCTATGCACTATATAAACTAATTGATAAATGAAAAAAATGGGCATGTGAGGTGGCTAAAGAAGCAAATAACAAAGGGGGAGAGGATTTGTAAAGAAACAGAGAAATTAATCCTTGATCGATCATGAGATTAGTGATCGATTAGGTGTGATCGATCATGAAAAATCCGTGATCAATTAGGGCTGTGAATTTTATAGCTCCAGGATTTGTGAGAGCCAGTTTTAGAAAGATATAAAACCTTTCAAAACCATTCATTTCTCATTTCCTAAGAACCCTAAACTTCCCTCTTCTCTTAGAAACCCTAACCCTAGCCTCCATCCGTCATTCCCTTGCCAATTCATCATCATGCCTCGCTACAAGATTATTGGGAAGAAGAATGCTTATAAGAAAACATTGGGCTCTAAATGGGGAGGTTCTAAGGAACCTGTAAGTTCTCAAGCACCACCACCCAAGATGACGAAGAAGCAAAAAGGGGGTTTATACTCACCATTCAGGGATGAGTTGAGTTAGGAACGCTATGAGACCATCTTTTCTACAAGGGGCAAGGGGTTTAGTGATTGAGAGGACCGTGGCTCTTAATGCTCTACGAACTATTTAACTCTATGAGCATATCAATGCTCGTGGGTGGTTGCCATTGTTTTCAATCAAGGGACCCGTCCATGATAAAGCGGTAAGAGTCTTTTATTCGAATATTTTAACTGAGAATTTTTGCACCTGTTCTTTCTATTCCTCTGTTTACAAGATCCCGATTGCCATCAATCCTGACTACATTTCAACCTTTTTAGGGATTCATAGGGTTCCAGATGCGATCCATTTTCCTCCTCTGTAGATGTCCAAAGAGGATAAGGCAACGATGATGATACATTTGTGCGGGAGGACCATTAGATGGACCACCAAGCTCTTTAAGAGTCAATGCGGGCCGGTAGTGTAATTTCTATTTCGTGTCTTTACCTACATTCTTCTTCCTACAACATATAGGAGTGCTCTCACCTTCCATATGGCGTACCTAATTAACTCCATTCTCGAAGGGAAATGTATTAATAAGGCATCATTTGCTTCGTCTCCCTGAGGGCCGCCACTGTTGGTTATTCCACAGGCAGTTTACCTTTTCCAATCCTCATATCATAGATCCTCAAGGTACAGAAGGTGCCTTTGTAGTCCAGCGTTCGTGCTCGACGGACCTCTTCTCTTGGGTGGGGCACACTCTAGAGGATGCATATTCTGGACACTACTAGAGATCAACCTCCTGGCACTGCTTTTTGTGCCCCTCTAGTTTGCTCTACCACTGCCACTGTGAAGAAAAAAATGATAGACCTTTTGCAGAATATACTGATCAAGGTGAAGAAGAGTTTGAAGAATCAGAAGGCTCTCTGTAAGAACCAGAAGGCCATAGCGACTCATTTATCGCTTGCCACTCCTAAGTATCCCATCACATTTATTTCCCTTAGTGATGATGACTATGAGGACGGGGTTGGAGGTGAGAAACATCTTAGTAAGGAAGAACTGGGGGATGAGGAGGAGGAAGATGAGGATGATGAGGAGGAAGAGGATGAGGAAGGAGGAGAAGAATAATAATAATAAGAAGAGTTTGACAGTTGATGTTTTGTTTATATGGATTAGTACTTTGGTTTCTTTTTTTTGGACTATATATGTTTTTTTCCCTGTACTTATGTTTTGAGACCTTGGGTCTCACTTCTAGTTCTGCACTGGTTGTATGTTTCTTTTATGGATCAATGCTATTGACTATTTTTTTAGAGATTTCAATTCGAGAATTCTCACTTGCCTGTTAGAAAATGTTCTAATCCTATGGCCTAAGACTAGACTTAGCTCCATAAAAGGGTAATAATACCCTAGGTTCAAAGAGAGACATCTATGTAAAAGAAATTTATTGTTTGAGAAGTGCGGCTTGTCTAAAACTCGAAAAGCCTAGAATCCTACTGTGAATGATCATGTATGGCTGAAAATCACTATATGTGATCTCCCTCTATGCTTTCTATATTAAAGACCTAAAGGGGAGATAATCGTGGTTATCTGTTGAAAGAAAACCAGTGATTCACAAGGTATCAAGGAGCAATCTCTACTGCATTTAATTCTATGGAAGAGGCACATCAGCTCACAACTGGTATATCTTGTAACATCAACCTATATGAGGTAAAATTATATTAGTTATATTGATTCTTGTTTAAGTCCCTTCAGCTGGAGACATCAGAAGGTGCATTACACTCATCGGAGACATAGAGTGTAGGTAATGCTTGCACGGCTAGTAGAAAGGTTTTTGTGTAAATTTTTACCTAGATTGTTTGTACTTCAATCTGAATAAAATTACAGAAACCTCTAGATTGAGCTTTAGGAGTGGACGTAGGCCTCAGTGCCGAACCACTATAAATATTGTGTCTTGTGGTTGTGTGTGATCTCTTTATTCTATGCATATTGTAATCATTGCACCTATGAATATCCTTGTGTGCTAATTGTGTTGAGTATTAATTAAACTATTCTCAAAAGGATAAGTGAATCATTTGACCGTACATACATTAATTGAAAAGAAAATAACAAGAATTGTAAAGTAGGTAAAAAAAACTACGTTAAAAGAGGTTGCGATTAATCCTATTCACCTCTTCTAGGATAAAACTTCATACCCCTCCATCGAGATATCTCTAGATTAAATCCCAACCACACACTACTTCGAATTGGGGCTATATATAGCCCCAATTTCGTGCAAAGAGGGGTTGACAACAAAAAACCCTAGAGAGAAAAAAAAGAGGAAGAAGAAGAAGAAGAAAAGGATTTGTTCAAACCCTAGGTTAGTTGACCCAAGGCAAGCTTGAACCCATTTCAATTCATGTTTATTTACACTTGTAGGTTCAATCATCATGTTGTTATGCTGTCCAAATCATGCTACCTAGCTGCTCCAATTCGGGTTACATATAAAGGCTCAATAACCTCTATGTGTTTTCATTTTTAAGCATGTTTAGTGTAGAATTTAGTATGATTTTGGTAGTGCTCAGTTGGAGCCCAATTTTTAATATGTTATACTCAATACATGTTTCTATTTTTGTGTGACCCCAAAATCTTGGTCCTGTGTGACCTAGGTTCAGCTAATTTTTTGTCCATTTTTGTTTGAATTTTAGATGCATGTTCTTGAGATAAATTTCATATATGTTGTTCTTCTGTATGTTTCATAGCATCAGGCATAATTTTGGAATTTTCTCAGAACCCTAAGTGTCCCAAATTCGAGAAATCCATCTACTGGATTTGCTCTCAGTAACTAATGGCTAAATTTTCTAGAAATGAAATTCAGGTATTGAACAAATAGGCTATGAGAACATTCAGGCGTTTAGATCTAGGACCCACCACAGGAAGCCCTAATTTTCTCTAAACCTTTTTCACAGCTATTCTAACCCTCTGAGATCTAATCTTGTGCGTAAGCACCTTTATGGGCTCTTATTCCTCTCCCAACGCCTGAATTTAAATTCAAGCGTTGAGAGGGAAATTCAAGTGTTAAGCCTGGGTTAAAAATCAAGTTTTTCAAAAAAGCTAAGTTTGTGTGCAACCAAGGTTCAATGCAAGGACTCAAGAGAAACCCTACCCCTTTAGGCCCACCTATGTGGCCCAAAAACCAAAGTTGGTTGCTGACCCCAACACCTAACGCCTACATTTTTTCTGAATTAAATTTAGGCGTCAGACTAAAAAATAGGCATTAGGCCTATGATAAATGACCAAATTGCCCACTTAGGGAGAGCATATCTCCACATGGGTAAATTCTATGTCCCCTAGGGTTGCACAATGTAACCCTAGGAAACCTCCCCCAACCTAATCCAAGGGCCCCACATCGTTAGGACCCACCAAACC
>JAOXJP010227049.1:0-11375 GCA_025762735.1 Platanus orientalis | reverse complement strand
GGTTGGGATTGAATTAGAGGGGGAGGCATGGATAGGTGACATGGCTGGGCCAAGGGCTAGATTAGGCTTGGGCTAATTTAATGGAGGGTTGGATGGGCGTTGTGCTAATGAGGTTAGATGGGAAGGGCAAAAGAGGTGCCATGGGAGATGTCAATCAGTAAAATCCAATTAGGTGCAATTTTAAAGGGGAAGACTATGGGTGCTTGATGAGGGGTTGTGAGGGGTTCACTAGGAATTTGAAATTCATCTAGGGGATCCTAGGGTAGAGGGTAAGAGAGAGAGAATCCAAAGATTCCAATCCAAGAGGCATGAAAGATTAGCTAAAGATAAGAATGCATTAAATGCAAAAAATCTTACTTTTGCTAATCTTTGAATAATATCCTGATTTTTGCTTTTTCGAACCCTATCACTGCCGTCACTCTGTGTGAGCTCCCGTGCTCAGAAGTTGGTCTAGTCAGTGTCATTTTCAGATGTCCCAGATGCTCTGGTCACACTAGTTCAATTAGAACCAAATTACGAAAAGGGTAAGAGAGTTAAATCAAGGTTTTTTGGCCAAAAAGTTCATTGATGTAATGTTGAAGGGAAAAACGATCAAATTGATCTTAGGGGGGCCCAGGGGTAGATGCTCCCAGGTCCAGGTGATTCACAGCCTCTGACTACACGGGATTACGGTACCTGGGCAAGAAATTAGGTTAAAAACCATTTTTTGAACGGTTTGACAAAATTGGACAAGGGATGCTGCTGGTTCCTCTATAAGATTCTGCCTTAGGCCATATCTGGAGGGTTTGAAGTTTGAGGAGTCTTGAAGCTACAGAAGTTGACATATTGGCTGTTGGATTCCTGGGCAACTGTTGGGAGCTTTCCGAAGCAGAGTCGCCTGAACAAATTAGGTTTATGTAGTTGCCTGAAGCTCAGTGGAATTGAATGACTAATCATTGCCTGAATCAAGGGTTTGTGAAATGCTTTATTGAGGATAAGGAAGATTCTAAGAAAATGGCTCTAACCTTGTTATATTCTGAGCTTGGGAGAACTTTTAAGGGCATTTCCCGTGCTAAATATAGATAAAACACATTTTTTCTGGGTTTGGGTTGAAATGACTATTTGGACCCTGGATTTTTCACAGATTAGTGTAGTTTTGATTGTTTTGAGGCTTTAAATTTATAGTGGTGTGGCCACTGACCCTCTGAATTTCTGATTTCCGGTGCTCTCCCGAGAGTGGTTCAAACACCTGATTTTTAGACCTGATTTTTCATGCTTTTTAGAGTATTTGAGGGAATCTTGGCAGATGGACTTTATGAAAGCCCTAGCTCCTTAGACAACTTTTTGAAGGCCTCGCGATTCTGAAGAAATGAACATAGAGTGATCCCGATTTAGAGGCCTGAGGAGTATTCTGGCTTAAAAAGAGCAAAAAGTGGGAAAACAGCCTTTTGACCTTTTGAGGAAGATTTGAGATTTTACAGAGGTTTGAGACTTCAAATTTTCTATCTCAGACCTAAAGATTTGAAGCTAAGGCCGAGGCCAAGGCATGGACACTAATTTTTCTGGATTCAGAGATCGAATGAATCTCTGAGGGTTTTACAAGGGTCATTTCTTGGTCAAGGTTATCACAAATTGAGAGATTGGTTGTTGTTGTTCTTGAGCAATGTCTGACCTGTGATGGGTCCTTTGAAAAAGAGAGACTCAGGGGTGCATAGGTTCTGAAATTACATCATTTGGACCACAGGAGAAGCTCTGGGGGTCCTTTGAGGGTCCAGGGGTCATTCTTTGAGTAGAAAGGGTAAAATGGTAATTTTTCGCTCGCGGGTTAAAAAATGTGAAAATATGAATTCTTTTTCTATGATGCTTTATGACAAGAAGGCTTATGTAGGCAAAGAAATTCAATGATCTGGATGACAGATAATGAGTATTGAGCCTTTGGAGGCAGAAGGGTAAAATGGTAATTTTCTAACTATGATGCTTTTAATGAAAAAAAGCTTACAAGAGGTGAAAAACTTACCGGTGACATGAATGGTGTTATGAAATGTGGACACTTAAAGTCCTGTTGATGCTTTTGAAAGATATTAAAGTTTGTCCAGAAATGATGCCTTTTGGGGTTGTAATATGGTTCTTTGAGTGGTTCACTTGTGACTGGGACATCTAAAAAGACCTCTTTGGGAGTGCCTAACCTTCTAGAGTCCAAACTGACTCTTCCTAAGCTTAGGGTGCTTAAGGTTCTGACATTTAATAACTGTTTTGCTGACCTTATACCATCACATGACCCGAGTCAAAATTTGGGTGCTGACAATTATGGTATGTAATTTTTTTCCTACTTTAAAACATATAACATAAATAATTTTCTATATTGACATTTTTTTTGACTAAATGGGTGTGGAGGAAATTTGTGGATGAAGGCATGAACCTGGATCCATTAAGTGTTGCACATTTCATTCACCCAAGACTTGTTGGGTACAATATATATGACTGCAAATTGGTAATATCCTTGACTAGAAAATAGTTATGTTTAAGTACACTAAGCACAATGTTACTCCATAGCTATTCCATTCACCCAATACTTGTTGGGTACAGTATATATGACTACAAATTGGAAATATCCTTGAATAGAAAATAGTTATGTTTAAGTACAATAAGCACACTTACTCCATAGCTATTACCTTTTAGATTTTTTTCCCTGTGTCTGAAAACAAACATTGGTGGCTTATAGTGCTTGACCCCAAGTTGAAACATGTTTATGTGCTTGACTCTGTTAAAGGCTACGCATCTCGAGACTCAACCATGACGCCATTAGTATGTCTAACAAAACTATTGGTTCAGTTATTTATACACCAATAGAAGAAAGTAAAGGAACTGTATTCAATTTTAATAGTATGATCTCATGCTTCTGTATGCATTTTTCTAAATAGTCGGTTTAGATGTCATGCTTGGGTTTTTATCCGGAGTACAACAATGGATCCAGTGCTAGTTAATGCAGGAAGTAATGGATGCACCAATACAAGACATAAACAGGTGAGTATGCATTCCAATGATGGAATTACTTAACATTGCCTTGGTTTTAAGTTGTTTAAATTTCAAATTTGTTATTTGTGAAATGGTACTAATCTTTTTCTTCCCCCGTCTAATCTTCTCCACATATTGTTTCCATACCAAGGTTTAACTGTGGCATATTTATGATGGCAAACATAGCGGGGTGGGATAGTCACTTTAAGGAACGCTAGTCACAGGCAAGGCACCCTAATTGCTAAAATTTGAATTGATTGATGGAATTATTGTACAGTTCGTTGATGAAGCTGTTATTGTATGATTAGACGGACATCACCCATGTAAGGAAAAGGATTGTCTGTGAACTTCTGCTTTGTGTTGACAACAAAGCACGTGTATTGTGTGGAATGAATTCTTGATGGCTTATAACTGATCGGATTGGGTTCTCTTTATATTCAATGTGTCAGACATTTGTGGTTGCTCATAATGATAAAGCGTAGTATGTTTTTATATTCAGTAAGAGCTCTGTCGAACGCAAGTAGTCTCTTATGCCATGACTTAATTGGGCATGATTAACTGTAAATATCTAACTAGAAACAAAAATTGTTCAGGCAAATATTATTTACTCAATTTCTGTGTGAAAGTTGCCTTTTTGTTTTGAAAAAGGTACACAAACTGTGAATGGTAGTTGGCTTACCTATTTCATTAGATTTACTCAGTACATTTCACACATAATCTTGTGACAATAATAATTAGAGGGCAGTCTTGTACATAATTGAAAGGTTATATAAGGCACAGGTAACCCTTGTTATAATAAGTCATCTATAGATAAAAGAATATCCAAGAGAGTAACAATTTATATTAGAAAGCCACCCCTTCAATGGAAGGTACTCACTCGTAACAATTCATGTTACACATATCTATATTATAAACTTACACTTAATTATGAGTGAAAACATTTACACAATTTGAGGGTAAGTTACTTCACCTCAACTACGTGTTGAATGTTCTTGTAGAGAAAGATCCAAAAGTTTTTATGGACTGTTCTTGTCAGAATGGTACTCGCTCCATGTGTAAAACTTGTTATATTACATTAGGTACTCTTGCCAATTAATATCCAATAGATTCACACAGTTTACTTTAGGAAGGTACTAATATGTTTAGAAAATGTTACAGAACTGGTGTGAGTAGTTCTGCACCCCTTCCAATGACAGTTACTTACTCTTAACAATTTATGTTACATTATTCATATTATAAAGTTTCGAATCATTACAAGCGAAGGTTGAATTGGGATATTTCTTTTGGCTTCATGAAATATGGTGGACAGTCGGGAAGAACATTATGTTCACATTACTTGTGAATATTGACTGTGTAGTATTGAAAATTTTTAATTACTAGTGTTGATAGTTCCTAAATTTGAATTGTTTATTTAGAATCTGGAGTAACCTTTTTTATTGTAAAAAAAGTTATAATTTTTGTTATCATTTTACATAGGAACGTTTTCATTGTGTATAATCATTCAGGCTTAATAATATGTGTAGCATTTGTTAATAATTAGAAGCTTCTACGAATTGGTACTTGTAAAAAATACCTTTGTACCTGTAATAAGAATTTCGAAGCAAACGTTCTGTGATAAAAATGCCTCTGTATTGTATATGGTGAATTAGTAACAGACGTGTTGTTTTGGGGGGTAAAAGGGTCCAAAAAAGTGTTCGGTGGAAAAAGTAGGTGGTCAACAAAAGACATCAAATTTAAAAATACATCATGTGTCAATCAATGCACGATAAGAGAGGTTTGTCTCAAAACAGACAATCATTCTCCTATGAATTAACTTGCCCTATTCATGTTGTATGTGTGAGTTAGTGTGTACTAATAGCTAATTTTAAACTAAATTTTCACCGAGAAATTGATGTAACTTTAACAATACAAAATAGTAACTTTATTTTTTTTAGTGTGTAACCCGAATGTGTGGAATCCGTAAATTAGTCCTATAAAATGTGTAAGTTTATGTACTGAAAATATTTAATTTGTATTTTTTCATAAGGAGTAACATTTATGAGTATGTGGCTAGTTTTGCTCCATTAAATTTTTGTATAGTGTATAGATAGATCTAATAACGTGATAATATGTAATTTAAAGTTGTTATAATGTTTGGCTTTTGTTAATAATTACTAACTTCTAAGAATCCCCAAGATGAATTAACTTGCCCTATTTGATTGTTTCTCTTAAATGAGGTAAGGAATGTTTGTTGTTTATCATAATAATGTGTAATTTTATTCGTTTTGTATACGTAACTTCATTAGTCTTCATATAGTCAGTTTGATGCCTGTAATCTTTGGACGAAAGACATGTAATTTTAACAATCAGAAATAGTAACTTTATTTCTATAACTATGTAACCTAAACGTGAGGAATCCGTAAATAAGTCGTATGAAATGTTGGTGTGTTTATATCGAACTTATACTGTCGGTAAGTTTAGTAATAATTTAGCAATAACACGGCAGTTTCGAATAAGAGTATTGACAATGGAGTGAAATCACACCAAGATTTAAACTAATAAAGCAGAGTTCAGGGTGGAGAATGAAGCTCTTAAACAAAGGTTCCAAAGCAAACCAACCTGGGGCAACCCTCGTACATTTTAGCCTCTTTGCATAAAAGAAAGGAAGGAGAGTGCCTAGCAAGTAGTGGTTAAAGAAATAAAAATTCATTATAGGACATAATTATATTTATTAAAAACATACCTAAGGGGGGGTGGTCTCCAGCCTTCTAGCTGAGATTAACTTTGGGCAAACTATTCTCTCTAGTTGCAATCTCATTGACCTCAGCTCCTCACGGCCTCAATACACATGGTTTTGTACAATGCAAGATCTAGGTGTCATTACATAGAAACTCCCTCGAGCAGCTTGTACCCCCCTTGGATTGTTGGTTATTCCCTAAAGCATCCCTAGAAAAATCGTTTAGCCACTAGCTCTAATCATCTCCCAATCCTCCTTAACTAGACATCGCCCTTTTAGATTCCAGTGGATGTGGACCACCCACCCAGGCTGCAAATCACTTATTGAAAATTCTTGGGATTCATCCAAGCCTTGCTTTTCTATCAGGGAAGTCTGCAACATTTTGACAAACTTAACCCCCACCCTCGCAAAAGTGGAACAAGACCTCCTTTGGGCACTTCAAAATATCCCTACATTCCTCCTTTAGGTATAGCTCTGTTAAAAATAATTGGACACTTCACCCAAAACTAGAGAACCCATTAACCTTATATACGCTTAAATCAATACCTTTTTAAAAAGAGAAGAGATTTTGTGGGCTTAAAAGTCCCACATTGATTGGCTCAAGTGGGGAAACAAAATCTCTAAATTTGGCCATCTCTCCACCCTTGCTCATAGAGGTAAAAATAGGATTTCGTCCATACAAAACTACCAGGGTGTGTAGACATCTAGGGACTCAAATATATCCATGGTTGCAACCCATTTCTTGAGATCCCTTTAAATCTCGTCCCACCCTTCTGAGCTTGATATTGAAGTTGCCATTGATTACATCTCCCACACCCTCTTTGAACATGATACCGCACTATTGGAAACACTTTCTCCCTTGAAGAAATCAAGTTAGCAGCTTTTGGCATGGAAAAAATCAAATCCCCAAAGCCGAATGGGTTTCAACCATGTTTTTTTTAGAAATCGTGGACCATTATAGTCCTGACATTACTTCAACAGCATTGTAGTTTTTTAATATAATAGAACCTTTTACCAACTAAAAAAAATTTAGTTGAATTGCAGCGAGGATGAGTTGATGTTTGATGGGATTATTCCAGTAGCCCTCTGTGGCCTTATCTTAGCCAACATTTGTATCATGATTCAAATCCTACTTACACCGTAACTACTTGGGGCCATAATCGTTATATGAAATGGATGAACCATTACATAAGCAAAAAGGTTACTGATCAGATCATCGATCATACCACACAATCGCAATAGGTAAATCAGGGGACATCGACTCCCCGACGGTGTGACACATTCGGCCCCTATTTTTTAAGTCTTTAACCATAAAAATGAATAGACGCAGACGTTTTCATTTCCTGCCCGCTACCTTAAGTCGGTTCATTTCGGTATTTTTCCCTAATCTGCTGCTTAGTTCATTATCTTCACCTATTACTCATCTCCTCGGTTGTGATCGTTCTCTAACACAGCAAAGACTCTTGTGTCTATATCCCATCCAATGAAAGGAATTTGATTACTGGTGAGATGTCAAGAACTAAAGCCTCCTCCCCATCTTGCTCATTGCATTTGCGAAAGACATTAGGCCTCAAAAAAAAAATCCCATTGGAGTTCTACGTCCGCTAATTGAGTATGTCTTTTTTTCATATAGAGGTCACGATTTCTAGGGCTACCCAGAATGTTAATAAGGTGAAATATCACATCCTCCTATAAGGTTGAATACAATGATTTAAATATCATAAGTAATTACTCGGGTAATTTGGAGGATTACCATCCGATGTGCACATATTGGCCACATAAATCGTTTACCACTGAAGCCCACTTTTGTAATCAGATAGGTTTAACAATTTTTTTTTGAGATGCATTGACCTAGGAAAATATTCTTATCAATGTTTAACTTTCATGAGGAAATCACTTGATAAAGCTTTTATGTGTAGGTCCATGCCCATTGAAATTTTTACTTTGATATTTACCAAGTGACACTGTTCTTCACAGGCCCCTCTATACACCAGATGCTCTCCATCGTGGTTATGTGGCCTTGTACAACAATTAACAAATAAACGAAGGTCAGATGTAGAGGCAATTGGTTTTGATAGTCTTTTAAGTCTAAGGAGTACTATACTGAATGGACATGTTTTAAATTGGGTTTGTGTACATGCTGACCCAATTAGATGCAACATTAACATTGGACAGCGATTACTCCGGATTTCACCAAATGCGATTGAATTGATGTTAGGCTTCCCTGATAGAGGGAAGAAAGTCGTTACAAAAGGTAACGATGAGGCTGTGTCCGAAATCAAGCGTTAGTATGGACTGTCTGACATCCAAAAGATTTTGTTGGAGCTTTTTAAGGAGCGAATCTTGTTGGCCACCAGTGGAGGGGATAACTTCAAGCGAGATTTTGTTCTTTATGCCCATGCGACATAGCTCACCCCGACGTCTAGTCTGGACGCCTCTCCTAAGATCCTCCACTCTCTTGTTGATGTTGAGAGGATAGCTGAGTTCAATTGGGCTTAGTATATCTTCAAAAAATTACAAAAGCCGATCTCGCCTGGAGAGAACAAGAGAAAAGGGCATGAAAAGAGGGGGAATAATACGAAGTCATACAAGCTTGGTTGTTTATATTTTTTACAGGTGGGTTTCCAATAAATATTTAGATAGTATTCTTAATCACACGTCTTCCTATTTTTACATTTAGTTGCATATGTTATTGGCCAAATTTTATGGTGTAGGTATTGTTTTTCTAATATATATCAATAAAGCTTTGTAAGGCACATGGTGAGGTACCTCAAATAAGGTTTATGCTCCTCCATTCAACATGGGGCAAAGAGGATGTGAAGAAAATTATGAAACAAATAACGAACGTTGGGGGCTTGGATAACATAGAGGTATCATTTTCAACACATCTTACAATGTTGTTTAATTGGAAATCATTTATACTAAATATCACAAGAAGTTGCACATTGTCTTAATATAAGTTACTCTTTTTGCTCTGGTATGGTTACATCAGTGTGAACAGTGGTCATTATCTATAGTATTTTTGGACGGAAATAAAATTGAAATCAACATAAAGGTTAAGATTTCAACACATCAAATGGTCTTGACTATTGTTTCATATGGAAAACCCCCCAAAAGTTACACATATTGGAACAGAAAGTTAGACACTGAGTTTACATAAGTTACTCTCTATGCTGTCGTAGGGTTATGTCTACACATAAACTTATAACTATTTCATTGTCCATAGTCAGTAGTCGTGAAACTATATATTAACAAGAGATAAATCAAATCTTCAGTTGGGAATCTATTTCATTCTTACTCATGTACAGTAAGTTACACTTTGTCTTAATATAAGTTATGAAGATACATATTGTCTTAATATAAGTTACACATTATGCTCCCGTAGGGTTACATCATTGTGAACAGTTGTGATTTTTTGACCGAAATAACATAGAATCAACACAAAGGTTAAGATTTGAATACATCAAAAGGTCCTAAAGGTTGTATGACTTCGTATGAAAAACCCTGTAAAAGTTACACATTTTGGAATAGGAAGTTAGACATTAAGTTTACATAACTTACTTTTAATGCTGTTGTGGTTGGGTACATGCAATCACTTGAAATGGTGTCCAAACAATTTTGTGTATGGTACTGATTATAACAAGATATGTTCTTGCTATCTTTATTCTATTAACTTCCTACTTACAATAGCCTAAATGGATTGTTAGTTATAGTTGAATGTACTGCATTACTGAATTAATCAAATTTACATTCCTTTAGTTTTGGGATTATGATATATGTACTAAAATTTTCACCTACATTTATAATGTAGCCCTGCGTTAGCAGAAACTTCCCATTCGCTGATGCTAACAGACGTAAGAAAAGAGAATTGGAGGACAATCGTCAAGGTCTCAGGGTGAGTACTCACCTATCCCTACAAGATATCTGTTACTTTGACATTTAACAAATTATCTTTGTTTAATCTAGTTATGTTGTTTTAAGAAGTCTGTGCTTTTATTGCTGTAGTTGCAGGGGCTCTTGCAAACAACCACACAAACACACAAGTCTATTTAATCCCTTTTGCGAAGAAGGGTAAAGCAGTTGAAGAGCATAATTTTAGACTTAAATGCTACTGTTAATGGAAGAATTGACGATGTTGAGGCCAACATAATGGATATGACTAATGATCTAAAATCCAATCAGTGGGAACTGAAGGATGAGCTTGAAGTTGTGAAGCTTGATGTGAGCACTCAGTTCACCGAGGTAAAGGCTATGTTGAAAGACATACTTGATCATTTGGGTGAAGAGAACAATGAATGTCCCAGTTTGCCAATTGGGGTCTAATCCTTTGAGGCTGCACCTGTGACTACTAAAGAAAAATAAGTCATTGTGGGTATTCCAAATCCATAAAAGAAGGAAAAAAATTGCAAAAAAGAGAAAAAAACCTCATCAGACGAGTGATTTGTATATGAAAAAACCTGTAAGAGGTAAGTCCAAAGCTGGACAAATAGGTGTAGAGGATGGTGTGGAAGATAAAGCACATTTAGAAAATATATATAGGCAAGCAACCGTTGGTAGGCAGAACATGACATTGTATGTTTCTTCCCCAAAAAGATATTAACCATAATTAGTACATCTTTCATTATGGAGTCTCACAATCCCATTTATTTTTTTGTAGGATGGTTGCAACAAGTATCGGTAGGTGGGTCTGTACATTCTCAGATCTAAGGAGCATGAGGGTTTGGATGAAAGTGTTATCACCGGTACGTGAACTTAACATATATTCAAATATAGAAAATGTAATAAAATCCGATAGGTTATCCTTTAGGCGATCAACACATTAACTTATCAAAAATGTGGTAAAAGAAACAAAAACACATAAGTAACGAAACAGTCTCCAATAACCCTTAGGCAGTAGCAGCACTGAACATATGCCAAGGTGACCTTTCCACCAAATATTCGTATAAACAAAAATAACGAGTGAATGAAAAGAATTTCTGGTGTTTATTTTGTTTTTGGCTTCATTTTTCAAACTATTTATGTGTAATTGATTGAACTTCTTTTATGTGTGTAACTGTATGGCGTGAATTAAGGTCATCGACTGCTATAGTGAACTATTGATGCATAATGAAAATACTAACACTGGAAATTTATTGAAGTACTACATTTCTTTATTTATGACGGTATTAGATCGTCTGGTATCAGTTATGAGTTTATATAAGGTCTGAAACTATTTTTGCACAAAATAACAAAGTTCACGTGCTTAAATTATGCAGACACTGTATTTTTGCAAGGGTCATGTCTCTAATATAGAGTTGGGCGTATCGTTGATGCATGCTAGGCACCTTGAAATTGACATTATGACTTGTCCAAAAGTGAAGAATTCTCATACTTTTTATATTTATGTAGTTGATAAGTGTGAACCAACCAATATATCTGATTTTACAGATGTACACACCTATTTCGGATAATGTCCACTGGTGACTCCTTGTGCTAAAATTTGACATTGAAAAGGTGTTCGTATTAGATTTAATGCCGATATTTGGGGATGGAGGGGTCTCGCATAGAAAGTACCAAAAAAGTGGTATGTTTCCTTGTAGTTGGCCAGCAAAAAAGTTAGAAATTCATATGAATATGCTCTCTTACTTACATTCGTTTCCTTTAAATCATGATTTGGACATTGTGC
>JAOXJP010227048.1:0-11375 GCA_025762735.1 Platanus orientalis | reverse complement strand
TTTTTCTGTCTTTATGTTGTATCTAGTTTTTTTGGTAAGGTATACTTACAACAAATGGTATATTTGATGTAATCTTACATTTTTTTTTATTAGAGTATTTAAATCCCATATCCCCCCCCCCCCCCCAAATTCTCTCTCTCCTCAAAACCCTAATCAAACTCTCCTTCGGTCATTCCTCACACCTATCCACTCCAACTTGGTATCACACCTATCCACTCCAACTTGGTATCAGAGCCTCAAGAGCCACACAGAGAAGCAAAGGAAGAGCTCTAGAGGGGATTCACTGATGTCATCAGTCCATATGGATGACATCTATCATCCATAAGGACACCCTAGGTCAGTGTTGATGAACACTTGTTTATGGTTGATCTTGTTTTTTAGGGATTTATCATGGTGTTTCTGAAGCGTTTTGAGATCGTTTGCTATTTTTAGCATATTTCTCTTGTAATTTTGATTGAAAATCACAGATCTGAGTAAATAGAATGGTATGAATTTGTGGGGTTTTATCTCTGGGATTTGTTAGTCGATTCTGATCTCTTACTATGTGAAGGATTTTCTGAAACAAACATTTAGAGATTTGGTGGAGTGTTGAGTTGTTGGTCAAGGTTTTTGTGCAGCACTGTTATCGCCCCATGCTATTTTGTACCTTTTTCCCTTGATTCTTGGCCCGAACTTGTGAATTGACCTATGTGTTATGCTACTTGATTGTTATTAAAGATGTTTTGAAGCAAAATGGATGGATACTACTCTGGTTTCTTCTGTGGTAGTGTATTCTGTAGTGTTTTTCACTGATTCTATGCTTTGATGCCAATGGGTTGTTTAACCTTGTGAAAGATAAATGAAGCATGTGGAATGCTCTGTGGCTGGAGGTTTATTCAGTTGATTATTTCTGTATTTTGGGTTTGTTTGGGTGTTTGAACTCTAGTAGTGGGGAAGATATGGCTGTGTAGGGGTATTGGTATGCTGGTTGTTGATGTTTGTTTGTGAAATTCTGACTTGATCTATGGCTGTATAGCTTTGTGAAGTGTTGTATTTGCTATATTATATTGTGTGTGTGTCTGATTTGTCTCAATTAGGCCTGATTTAGTTTTTTTTTGTGTGTGGATAATTTGCCTGATTTAGTGTTTAGGTTATGTGAAGTGTTGAAAATTTCAGACTGTCAAAAAAGTCAATCAATCTAATAACTCTTTTGGTGCGAGGAGCAGTGCTCTTACTGGTGGCCAGACTGACAGCTTCAATGCCTAAATCACCATGGTGAAACTTGATAGTGGCAATTCCTGCCATGGTCACAATCAGCTAAGTTAACAATTATGGGAAAGGGAAAATGGAAATATGTTGTAGGGGAGGCTGTAGCTCCTAAGCCAAATAATCCTTCCTGTAGAAATGTAACTGTACATGTTTGTATACAATAAGAAGG
Source organism: Platanus orientalis (assembly GCA_025762735.1). NCBI lineage: Eukaryota > Viridiplantae > Streptophyta > Magnoliopsida > Proteales > Platanaceae > Platanus > Platanus orientalis. The sequence goes on along the minus strand of JAOXJP010227048.1, from coordinate 9,958 downwards.
GTATTTCTGTTCATTCTTACATAGGAGGATATTATATAAAATATGATGTATTTTTCACGTATTTTTGGATGTACACTCTTGAGTATAAATACAATACATGGGAGAAGGCTACTACTCTCTATATGATTTAATCTCCCATTCTCTACTCCACTCTTCTTTCTTTCTTCTTCTTTTATTTCATTCCAAACCTTATAATCTAACCAAGGAAATCTTCTGTACTTGAATTACATCTTGGTATCAGAGCAAACAAAACTAATGAATGCAACTACAGATCATTTACTCCATTGTTGGCAGCAACTGTATAAATTGCCGGGGTAAACAATCTGTATGGAGAACAACAGTTTCTCATCAGAAAAATTCTAGATCCTGATCAAGGATGAATTAAGGTAACATTTGATCATTCTTTTGGGAATTTAGTGGTCTACAATGTTGATGTATGTAAATGAGGTATTATTGTCTTTATCTAGTATTTTGGTATATACAGCTTGGTATACTAGTTTTTATACGGTATACTACAGCTTTTTTTTGACAAGTAAGGATAAAAATTATATTGCAAGAAAGAGCGAGTACGAGAAGTACAACACCCTATCAAGGGCTACGTGAGAATCAAAGCAGACCAGTCAAACATCCAAATTCCAAACATCAAACTTACACCCCGAAAATTCAACCAAGTGAGAGGTCCAACTATACAATAGACCCAAGGCTTGATCTTTTAATTTCCTAACAAAGGTTGCTTTTTCATCAAAAATGTGATTATTTTGCTCATTCCACAGAGACCAAACGACAATATGAGGAACAAGGTCCCAAAGAAGCTTGCCACGAGACGACAGATGGTCCGTCTTCCACCTAAACCAGCATCCCAACATATGACAAACCGAAAACGGAGCAAAAAGAAACCCCAAAGCTTGAAGCTACATGGCAGTGTAAGAAAAGGTGTGACACCAATTCAGCTGCACCATTACAAAGACAACACTGTCTAGCCATCACCAAACCCCTCTTCATTAAATTTTCATGGGTTAACACTTTCTCCTCCACCACTAGCCATAAGAGAAAGGAGGCTTTAGTGGGAAGCTTTGATGTCCATATGTTTACTGTTGCCCCCTCTATAGCACCACTATGTCGAATCAGATTATACATGGAGGGCACAGTAAAACCAACATGAGGCTCACACAACCATACCTGTTAGTCAGCGTTAGTCATCTCTCCAACTTCGACATTCTCAAGCCTTATCATAAGGCAAGATATGGGAAGAACCTCCCAATCATTGACCACCCTTCTTAGGTGGAGGTTCCAAGCTAAAGACTGGTCAGCCCGAACCATATGATCTTCCACAGACCCAAACTTCCTCGAGGTAATGGCATAAACCTCAGGAAAAGCCTGACATAAAGAAGTCGCCCCACACTAGACATCATGCCAAAATGAGACTTCATTACCTCGACCAATCACGTACTTGATTCCACTTTTAAACCTCTCCATTTCCTTGAATATGTCTTTCCACACACTACAACCATAAGACTCCCTAGGTTCCTAAGAGAACCATCCAAATTCATGAGCTTTATACTTAACATCAATGACTTTTCTCCAGAGAGCATTTGGTTCCTTTCTGTATCTCCATAGCCATTTTGCCAGAAGGGCTCTATTTAGGTCCCGAAGATCCCTTATACCAAGCCCACCTCGCTCCAAAGGAGGACAAACTCTACTCCAGACCACTAAGTGGAATTTCTTCTCACCATCCATTGAGTTCCAAAGAAATGCCCCTCTCAGCCTATCTATTTGGTGGAGAACTGAAGATGGGGCACGGAAGAGGGACATGAAATAGACAGGGAGGTTCGACAAGACACTCCTGATCTAAGCCAATTTACCCCCCTTTGAAAGATATTGCCCCTTCCACCCTGCTAGACGTTGATGCACCTGTTCCACAATTGGATCCCACCTAGTTCTTGCTTTCATGCTACCACCCAAAGGGAGACCCAAATAAGTTGCTGGCAAAGAAGCCGCTTGACACCCCAATAACCGAGTATATCCCAAAGCATCTCTATTCTCAGACGGAATGGCATAGAGTTTGCTTTTTGGGAGATTAATTCTTAGGCCAGATATTGTCTTAAACATCAACAAAATACTACACAGGTTTTTGATCTCTTCCATCTTCTTTGGGATGAAGAACAATGAGTTGTCCACAAACTGGAGAATGGAAATGGATAAATCTTCTTCTCCAAACTTACACCCCGATAAACCTCCAACTTCAATAGCGCTAGCAACTAAGCAGCTAAGCACTTCTATGATAATGTTAAAGAGAAAGGGGGAGATCGGATCCCCTTGCCTCAAACCCCTTTGACCCTTCTCCAAACCCGTAGATGTCCCATTCACCAACAAGTAGTATGAAGCCAATGATATACAGACACGAACCCAAAATCTCCATTTTTCTCCAAAACCCATATGCTTCAAAGCCTAATCCAAAAAATCCTAGTTGACATGATCATAAGCCTTTTCCATATCAACATGACAAACCAAACCCCCTAAGTTCTTTTTCGACTAAAGATCTATACATACATTGGCAATAAGGCTACAATCTAAGAGTTGATGATCCTTGACAAAGGCACATTGAGTGGGGGATATTATAAAACTCATCACCTCCTCCATCCTCAAAGCTAAGACTTTAGACAGCAATTTGTAAAACCTATTCAACAAGCTAATTGGCCAATAGTCCCTTATATCCATTGGTTAGGGCTTCTTTGGAATTTACGTAATAAAAGAGGAATTAAGGCTTTTACATAATGCACCCCTCCTGTGAAACTCCTCTAAAGCCCTAAAAACATCATTACTCAAAACATCCCAAAACTCCAAATAGAAACGAATGGGGAAACCATCAAGTCCCGATGCCTTTTCTTCTTTAAGACTTTTTAGCACCTGAGTAATCTCCACCTTTGTGAAGGGCCTCTCCAACCACTCACTCCACTCGCTATGAAGATTTTTAAAATCTAGCCCCTCCAGCATAGGTCTTTTGGTGAAGGGATCCAAAAACAAGTCCTTATAAAACTTGGAAATCACTCTTGGTATTCCCCTATGATCTGACACCCAAACACCATTCTCCATCGGCCCCTTTATTAGGTTTCTTTTATGCTGTTGGTTCGCATTTCTGTGAAAGAAGCTAGTATTATTGTCTCCATTTTTCAGCCACACTAGCCTTGACTTTTACCTCCATGAAATTTCCTCCATTCTCAACCACGAGTGATATACCTTTTTTAAGTTTACCCTCTCTATACGTTGTTCCTCTGAGATCCCCATACTTTGCTCCAAAACATCAATATGCTTAATTTTCTCCAAACATTCCACTTTTCTCTATTCCACCCTCCCCAAGACTTCTCTATTCCACACCTTTAAATCCTTTTTCAAAGCCTTGAGCTTCTGAGCTAGAATAAAACCTGTTGAACCCTCAAACAAATAATTTTTCCACCATCTCCTCATTAGATCCTTAAAACCTTGAACTTCGAACCACATTGTTTCAAATCTAAACGGAGCTGGGCCAGGGGATCTTTCTACATGATCAAGAAGGATAGGAATGTGATCTGAGACCGGGTTCGGAAGAGCTTTTAAGAACACATCTGGAAAATGTTCTTCCTACGAAGGAGAAATGAGAAATCTGTCTAGCCGGCTCATCGAAGGACATGCCTGATTATTTGACCATGTGTATTTGGCACCGCTCATCTGCATATCAATTAATCCATGGTGCGAGATAAAATCAGAAAATTTAATCATTTGAGAATTTAAGTAATCAAATTTAAGTAATGAGTGCTTGATTTTTCATCCGGATATCACACTATATTAAAATCTCCATAGATCACCCAAGGGCAATTCCAAGTAGCTTGGACTTCTGAAAGCTCTGTCCACAGCTTGCTTCTGGAGATGGCATCCTGAGGCCCGCAGACTGACGAAAACAACTATTCGAAAGAATCTTCCGTCATCTTACATTTAAGGGAGATTGAAAAAAGGCCCAGATTCATGTCTTGCGCCTCCACAACCTGCTTCATGTCTTCCACCCTCTAAAATTATATTATTCATCCAAAAAAATAAAAGAAAAGAAAGAAAAGTAGGCTTTGGAAAAGGGAGTGAGGAGATAGATTGATCAACTTATAAGGTCTTGAGCTTTGCAAGATGGTCCTCATTGACGGTTTATCATGTGGATTAGTATACCTGGTGTTTTTGGGGGATTTAAGGTTTTCTGGGTCAATTTATCATATTAGGTTTGAAAGCATTTTGCTAATTTTTGAATTTTTGAAGATATCATCATTAAAGTATTTTTTTCCCCTTTTCGAGACCACTTATGCTGGAACACCCGAATCTCTATAGGTTGGCAAGAGATAGGGAGGTGATGGTAATGGATTATTGGCACCCTGGGGGTAATCGGGGATTTTGGAATGTGGATTTGCGCCGCAGCTTGAATGTGATGCAGCAACATTAGACTGTGGAAAAAGCCTTTCCTTTGTGGAAGCCTAAGCCAATGATTTGTCAAGCCAGGAAGAAATTAGGAATATGTCCATGGTAGATATTATTTTAGTCTTTTTAATTTAAGTGAGCATGTAATAAGTCTTTGAAGCCATATGTTTAGGGGTGAGTTTGTTAAGGATTTTAGGAGATGTCTTGGTAATTTTTGGTATTGTTTTATATTATTTTGGGGTTTTAGAAGCCAAATCGTGCAAGACATTAAGCAGGGGTAAGGTAGATATTTTACTTTAATTAGGTTTAATATGCCTATTTAAAGGCATAAGATACGTAATGAGGAAATTGGCTATTAATGTGGATAGAAATCGTGTATTGTCTCCAATGAGTGGATTGTCTCCTTCCTCCTTCCTCCTCTTCTTCTCATATTTTCTTCATCAATTTCCTATCAAACCTCTTCTAATCTTCTTAACCTCCTTCTAATTCTTCTTCTTCCTCTTTAAATTTTTATTCCTTAAATTTTTTTTTTTTTATATTCTTTAGAGTGTTTTTTCTGTAGAGACGTTAAACAGTCACTGACGTGAATCAACACTCTCTCTCGTCTTTCATCCTTTCTTCGAGAACTCTTATAGGGACCTTCCTAGCCCCTGGACGACCCAAATAGGAAAGGTAGTCATCGGCTTCAATCACCTCCTATTGAATAGGATCAAGTCCAAATCAGGTCTAGCGACAGCTCTTCTCCAGGTACAGTTTACAATTTTTTTTTTTGAAGTTTTGGATTGATTCCAGCCCTCAACTTAGCTCTTTTCAAGAGGTCTAAACATGCTAGTGATGAGGTAAATTCCTTGGTTTGAAATCTCCAACCATCTGGAAGTTACGAACAATTTTATGAAGTCTAGTTTGATGATTTGCTACAGTAACATACACATATTTCACAATTTTGGGTATTGGAATGTAAAGTTTGGAATTTTTTTATATTCCTTATTAAAGGCCTTTTAAAAACCCTGTGTAGGAAATTTGGGGATCTGAGAATTTTTCTGACGCACATCAGGGGCAGTTTAGTAATTTTTCAATTTTTAAAAAAAATTACGAATTTGGCCCTAGGTCTGAATTTTTCAGATTTCATCTTTGGATCGTTGTTTGCTTCTTGGAGGTTGTTTTATATTATTCAACATTTAATTCCACATCAAAATGATTGGGAAGTGGATGATTTGGCTTCTTTGCTTGGTAAAGTGGAACCTTTTTGTTTAAGGGCAAAGATGGAGGACTACCTAAGATGGACCTATGCAAGTAATGAGATTTTTTCTGTTAAATCTTTAAGAGAGGCTAAATGGGCAGGTGAGGAAGTGCCTAATAGGCTGTGGGCTAATATTTGGAAACTCTATCTTCCTTCAAAGGTTGTTTTCTTTATTTGGATCCTGATTAAAGGGCGCCTTCCTACCATTGATATGCTCCAAAAGAGAGGTATGATTGTTCCGAATATTTGCTCCTTATGCATGCATGATGCTGAGACAGTTGAACATTTATTTATTCACTGCCCCTATGCTTCCGAGATTTGGTGGAGGTTGTTGAACGAAGTGGGTATTGCTTGGGTGAGCCCAAATATGATTGATGTGTTTCTTGCATCTTGGAAGATTGGTCAATTTCCTAAAAAATGAATGGTTCTTTGGCAATTAGTGGGTCCGGCTGCTTGTTGACTCATCTGGCTTGAAAGAAACAAGAAGGTTTTTGAAGGTTGTAAGGAGTCAGCTTTTATGATCTTTTGCAAGGCAAAGGAGCTTGCTTCTTTTTGGGGTATTTGTCGGAAAGACCTTGAAGATTATTCGGTGTCAAATACCATAAGGGATTGGGGGTTCAATTTTAAAGTGTAATTTTTGTTTCTTGTTGTTGCCGGTTGTAGTCTTTGGGGATTTCTCATCCCTTTTCTTCCTTCAATGAAATTTTATTTATCAAAAAGAAAGTATCCATAGGAACTGATGTAGACAACATCAAGCGACAATTGTATGTGCTCCCACACAAGAGGGCCAGATTCAAGTCTTGTGTTGGGGTTAATTAGAGTATACTAGGTGGTTGGAGTTAATTGTAATATGGCTATAGTGCCATGGGTTTTAGGGTTTTATTTTAATTGGGTCTATCTATGGAATAAGGCAGAAAGCTAAAGGCCAAATTATGGATTTTAGTGTAGGTCGACAACATATATTTTATCCTTATTTTGTGTCTTTTAAAAGTCAACAAGTTGGTCAACAGCCCCTTATTGTGGGTTTTAAAATTCTTTTAGTTTTAGAAAATATCAGTTTAAGAAATTTATGTTTTAGAAGTTCCTTAGTTATAAGGAGCTAGTGGTTTTAGGAGTCTATTTCTATTTTTGGATTTGTGAGCCTATTTATAGGTCATATCACACGACTGAATAGAAAAGAGTATGATGAATTAAAAAAAAAAATTTACGTTTGTGGCTGTGGGTTGAAATCCATCTATCTTCCTTCTCCTAAGGTGTAGCCCTGGGCTCCCTAGGTACTATCTCTCCTTATCGTTCTTCTATTCTCTACTTCTTTCTTCTACGTCTTATATCTTTTTCTTTTTTTCTTATCTCCTCTCTCCTCTCTCCTATCTGTTCTTCTTCTTGCTGCCTATTACCCTTCTACTTCATACATCACCATTAGCTAAGTCTGGCTGCTTTGAAATCAAATTACAAGAACTGCAGAAGTACCATTACCTCTAGGATGTCTGAACTGTGTAAACCATCCAAATCACAAGCATCAAAAGAGAGATTTTCCTTCACTGTTTGGTAAGGTTTTCTCCCTCATCTACTTCTTTTAAGTCTCTAAACTCCATTATTGATCTGTTGTTAAAATTCTGAACTTTTAGTGCTTAAATTAAAGCTTATTCTTGATTTTAACAGATTTTTTGGGTCCCATTAATGTGAAAATCATCCCATATTCTTCCCCTTTTCTTTAGTTTCTTTTCAGGGTTTTTCTCTCCCATGTGTCCCCATTCTAATCCCTGAAGTTTCTTTAAATTCCCTTTTGATCTAGCCTAGTTCCTGATCAATCCTTCTCTCTGTTTTCTGGTTTCTTGAATAAAGAATACAATAGTCTGATCTTTTCATAATTTTCTATAGTTAGACTTGTCAGAATTAATTGAAATTTGGCATATAGATTTTCTATAGACCTCAGAACTACCTTGTAAAGAAGCAGATTTTTCTAACACACGACCAAGAGTATTTTGGTCATTTCACAAATTCTGACCTGTAATTCCAGAATTGCCCTTTTGGGGTTCTTCCCATCTTTTTAAATCGTTTTTAGAGTTCGTGGTATCATATCTTGGGTATATCTCACATCAGGAACACAGCTGGATAGGAACACAATTGTAACCTGGCTCTGATGCCAAAATTGGTGCTGGATAGCCTAGGGGGATGATGAATCCTGTGAATGTGGGCCCAAATAAAACAAACAGAGGTTAGGAGTACCCAAATAGATTCAAATTCTACAGAGATTTAGGTTAGGGAGTCAAGAATCATCCCCTAGGATTTCAGACCAATCAAACAATCAAAAGGAGGTGAATCATATAAAAGATTGGTACTGGTTCAGATTCTAGAAAATCTAGACAGAATGGTGAATTTACCAAAAATACCCCTATAGAGACGTCAAAACAATACGAAATTTATAGGTAACTAGATGGTAATCAGATGAGTATGTATACCAAATTTTAGGTCCAAAAGACGAGTAAAAAGTATATAAAGTATATAAAAGAACAATCTACCATAGAAATTTCAACAGAAAACTGTGGAGTTAACTCCACAAAAAATTAGCAGAACCAAAAGATATTTAAAACGATTTTAGGCTTTTAGGGTGCACACAAGCAGAGAAAGAAAACCCTTTAAAAAAGAATAAAAAAGCCCTATTTTTGAAAGGGGTGATTATGACAGAATTCTAACCCACAATACCTTTGCCGTTATGATGAGTATAGTCTGTTATAGCTCTAGACTCCAGCAATCTAGTCTTTCAATCTAGGGGATTTCAGTCCACGTGAATGGGCTCTTAATGGTAGCAACAGCAAATATAGATCAAAGGAGATAGAAAGAAGATGAAAGAAAGAAAAAGCAAGAAGAGAGAAGAAGCCAATCAACAACAATTATTTGGGGTTCTAGAGGCACCAACCCCTAGGGTTCTGCATAGCACCAACTGTGAGAAAGAGAAGACAAAGATTCAAAATTTTTATTCAATATCGATAAACAAAGACTACATGTCCTGCAGCCCATAAATAGGCTCCAAACATTAAAAAAAAATAGAAATAACTAAAATATAAACTCCTAATCTAACTTGGACTCCTACTAACTTAAAATTTTCTAAAATTAAAAAACTACTAAAACCACCCTCAGAAAGGCTGTCGGCCAGCTCTCATGAGGGCCCCACTGTTGAATTTTTTGACTCACTAAAAAACAAGAAACTATAAGCTGTCGACCAACCCCATTATCCCTGGCCGAAAAGCCTAATTTCAATCATAACCCCATGCAAATAAACCCCTAAACTAAACATGATTTAAAAGCCTTATTACAATTAGAACCCCAACCACTAGAAGTCTAAAATAAACCACTTTGCACAAGCTTTTGAGGCTAGCCCTTTTGTGAGGTGGGACATATAAATCTCTTTACATTGGCCACATCAATACAAGCTAAAATGCTTCACACAGTCATCGTGTTATGCATACGGTTCACTGTCATCAATCACCAATTTTCTCTCTTTTTATTATTTGTCTTTCCTTCTATGGTTGATTGTTAGTTTTCTTATTGTGGTTTATTAGAAATAAACGGGATATATCCAAACATAGGAAAATGTCTAATTCCAATCAGGCAAGAAGTAGCAGGTTCTCTATATGTAATCTCTTAGCAGAATAATAAGGTGTCTAGTACCAATTAGTTTTCTTATTGAATGTTTGCGCTTTGCATGAGACCATCTTTAATGTGGATCTGATAGAACTTGAGTCCTATCATTTGGTATCAAAGCCCTCTCTTGGGTATGCCAAGGAAGACAAAGATGGAAAAACCCAAGGCAAACCTAGAAGCTTGGGATAAGATGAATTCTAGGCTCAACAAAGATTTCAGTCTCAATCACATCTTCCATTGTTTTCGTGTCCTCAGTTTCCTCAATAAGGAAAATTTGCATCTTTCTGCAGCAATGTCCCAGCGTGAACTATTCATTACAATAGTAACATAAGCTTTACTCATGTCGAGCCTTCATTTCATCAACCAAAATTCTCCTTGTGGGTGAAGTGATTAACCCAGGTTGTGCCTTTTGCTGATGGTACTAAACTCAACCGTAGTACTCATTGTGAACAAGTTTGCATTACACTAGGGCCTTTGAAAATTATTATTGATTTATGTGATGTGGCCCATGTGGGAGCATACCATGTCAAGAAGAAGAAGCTAGTCTAGTAGAGTAGTTTACTTTTCTGTTATTTTCTTATTTTAGAAGTGTTAATTAGTGGTAATTTTGTAATAAGGCCAATAGTGCCATGGTTAGTT
>JAOXJP010227047.1:0-11375 GCA_025762735.1 Platanus orientalis | reverse complement strand
GACCTGTACCACCGAAAAACAGCAGGTATAAAAAAATTAAATAAAATTTTTACTTGCGGGGGGGGAGGAGGTAGCGGTGGTGGCGGCGGCGGGGAGCTTCTACAGTGGTGGAGGCGACTGGGACCGGATGGCTAGATGGCCGGCGGCGTTGGCCCGAGGTGGAAAGAGAAAAGGAAGAAGGGAGGAAGAGGAAGAAGAAAGGAGGAAGAAGAAGAAAGGAAGAGAGAATAGAGGAAGGAAGAGGGAAGGGAGAAAAGAGGAAGGAAGAGAGAAGAGAAGAGAAGCTTCATTAGGTAGGGAGAGATAAGAGAGAGGGAGGGGGTGTGGTGAGGAAAAACAAAAACAAAAGGGGGTTTAGGGTTCGTGGGTATTTTGGGAAATTCACAGGGTGTGGTGAGCAAAAATGGGGGGCTGATGAGCTCGAGGGTGTGGTGATCAATTTTGGGGGTGCAAATAGCTTCTCCCCTTATGAAATTATCCCTCAAACTAAAGACAATGTAAGCTAGTATGGGTATTTTATATGACTTACACACAAGAGAATAAGGTGTTTTCCATCTTTTGTGTAACTCCCTTACAAGAGTATATATTGTTGTGACAAAACAACATAGCAGAATAAAACACATTTTGGATTCAAGTACGTGATGCGCGTGAAACAAAACAAGAAAACAGTAAATAACAAAGAATAATCACACAACACAATATTCAACGTGGTTCAGTAAGATTTCCTACAATCATAGGTGAAAACAATCAAGAACTTTTACTAAAACAAAGAACAAAGAGATTACAAAATACACAATGGTGAGTTCCTAAGCCCAAAGGTGAAACCCCGAGGAAAAACCCAAGAACTCTTCACACAAAATACGTTCTTATTTCTCTCACAAAGAAGTCTTGTTAAAACTTCAAATCTACCGCACTTCTGCAACTGCTCTTCCGCTTCATGAAACCCACAAAAATCTCCTTTATAGAGATATGAGGAACCCTACATCATAGCGGAGGTTAAAACCCCCCACTTATTAAACAATGTTTTACTTGGAGAAGTGGGTTGAATTTAAGACATTCTCAACAAATCTCCACCTTAGCTTACATTCCATCAAACGAAATTGAACAAAACTCCTCGATCATCTTCTCCACCAAACCCCGAAAGATACATAATCAGTTATCTTTCAAACTGAATGAGTCCAATGTTGTAATTTTAAACTAAACCCATTATCTTCCTCATTGGAAGACTAAAAACTTCCTTGGGTACAAGTATTTTATTGGTTTAGGAAAAAAAAATGGAGTTTTGAAGCCTCTTGGACTACATTCATCTTGGACTTCTACATTCACCTTGAACTTCTACATTCACATTGGTTCTTGTTGCATTTTAATCTTTTTTTCTTTATTATTTGTATTGGGATTATGAAGTGTCTCTCTATATACATGTATTTTTATTTAATAGGTTAATGGTTTGATACTTAGTAAGTCTAAAAGAGTTAATGTGAGTCCAAATTCGCTTTTATGATGTAGCCTACAAATATTACCTTGTATCTTGGCATTTTCAAGTCATTGGAATGAAATTTTGAGCCTCCATTAGTTATACAACAAGTTAGCTTTGTTTTTCTATATTTTTTGGCATCAAGAGCATATTTATCTCTAAATTATCGAAAAAAATAATATAGTTATCTCTTGATTTTTTGACCTCTTTCCTCCAAGTAGTTGGTATCAATCCAACATCCAAGTTACTCTTGAATTCGATCACCAAACCGATATTGTTGATATATCTGTTGACTCCTTAGCACTAAACACATTTGCCACCATATCTTCAAAACCAACCCTGATTGGAGGTCTAACGTCCAAGTTGTGCATATTTCCATGTTGTTGAACATTTAGAACCTGAATGGAGTCTAAAACAACATCCTTAAGTCCCAATAAAATATGAGTACCACACTCCAATTCTACCTCCAACTGAACATCTAAATCTCTGTCTTCCATAATTTGTTTGCTTAGACGCAACAAAGCAAAATAACCTCCGTTTTGCTTTTCATGAGCACAACGCTCACAAAAAACAAACTTCTTACTATAGAAAAAACCACACTTGGTCAGATCTTCTAAATCTCTTACACACATGTGACCCATTCACTTATGTCACAATTGTGTATAAAGTATACTCGAATATGGTGCAGAAGACAAACATGCTCCACCTTGAATGATGTTCCCAAGCGGCACAAAAAGGTTACTAATATTTCTTGCTTTAAAGCAACTCGGGCACCTCGAGGAATCCTCATGAATTCATTTTTCACAAAGGTTATACACCCTCTAGAATCCAACTCACTCAAAGAATTAAGGTTTATCGTCAAATCAAGAACATGCCAAAAACCTGTCAATGTTCTCAGAACTCCATTGTACATCTTGATTTTGATTGTATCTATCTCCAAAATCTTGCATGGTATACCATTACGCATCAAGATAACTCCACCTTCAATGGACTTATATGTAGAAAATGCATCCTTATTAGGATATATGATAAGGACAACCCGCAATAAGAACCCATACGTCGTAAAAACCATCATCCCCAATGGTGATAGATATAACCATGTCAGCATCTAAATCTTCCTCTGTAATGTCAACCTCATCTTAGGATTTAACTTTTCCCTTATTTTCTTCGAGGTTAGGACAATTAGACTTAATGTTCTCTTTCTTATGGCAATAATAACAAACCAAATACTCTTGGGATCTTCCAAATTCCTTTCCCTTTGTCTTCACATGAGCAATGAGTACCTCAACCTCAACCTCTCCAACAAAACCATTTTTTCTCATCTCATTTGACAGAAAGATTTCTATAACCTCCTCTAAATTGATAAAATTCTTCCCATAGAGTAGAGTTGTCATAAGATGCTCATATGATGAAGGAAGCGAAGATAAAATGATTTGGGCCTTATCTTCTTCCTCAAGCTTCAACCCAAATACTTGTCAATTGGTAAATAATCTTTTTAAACTTATTAAGATGTTTAAAAATACCCATACCTTCTTGTATACACATGATATAGAGTTTCGACTTGAGGTATAGACAATTCGTAAGGGATTTCGTCATGTAAAAGCTTTAAGCTTTAACCAAAGCTTTATTGTAGAATCTTCATTTAGAATATTGTATAGTACCTTATTCACAGGGAAAAAAAGGATCACACTCCTAGCTAGGGTGAGCAAGGGCTTAGGCTAACCTGATCCCAGCCTAGCCTAATGATGAGCCTGACAAGGGCTCGAGCCCGAGTTAAAGCCTTACCATTAGTTAGGGTCGGGCTTGGGCTTACCTTGTCCTAACCCAAGCCCAGCCAGAGGATAAGCCCGAGAACAGGCCTGTCTATGGCCCAAACTATATATGTATGGAAACAAATGTTGTCTATGATTTTGTATGTCCTACGATGTCCTATACACAAAGGCTAGGTACATAGGGTTAAAACTACAAAAACAGTTTTCAAATGAAAAAATGGGTACCCACCATATTAATATTTTATTATTTACTATGTTAATTAAAGCAAGTAAACTTATACAGCTTTGCTGGTTAGAGTATTTGCTTAATAAGTGAGAGGTTTTGAGTTTGATTCTTATTGCAAACTTTTTCCAAATTGTTGGGCTGGCCCGAGGCCTGATAAATTTACTAGGGTTGGGCTTGGGCCTTAATATTTAAAAAATTCTAGGCCCAAGCCCAGCCTAAGTCCAAAAGTGTAATGTAGAAGACCTAGGCTCAGACCTACCATTACCCGGCTTTACCCCGGCCCATGCTCACCCTTATTCCTAGCCTTCAAGTTGTAATCCTCCTAGTCGTTTTCCGATATCCTAGTAGGTTTCCCCTTCAATGCCTTGTGCAAACCCTACTAATCAGCAAGTCTCTAACCTTAACTTGTCATAAGCCAAAACCGTTCTTTCTGTCGACATTCTCAACTTCGAACCTTGTAGCCTCCATCGCAAAATTCATAAAGCAAAGAATCTCCAACCCGCCACTCTAAGCTTTAGTTCTAATACTAGTTTGTTGTAACAAAACAACATAGTAGAACAAAACACGGATCGGATTCAAGTATACAATGCATGTGAAACAAAACAAGAAAATAGTAAACATAAAAGAACAAACACATATGAGATCGATATAACGTATTTTCAGGATTCATGTTTAAAGTTTGAGTAGTTTATTAAAGCCGGCTCTCAACCTGACGCCACCCTCCTCCTTTATCCGGGCTTGGGACCGGCAATGTCTGAAGATACAAACATTGGCGGAGTTAAAAGAACAAACACATAATAGAATATTTAATGTAGTTCGTCAAGATTGCTTACATCCACGAGCAAAGACAATCAATGACTTCCATTAAAATGGAGAACAAAGAGATTATAAAATGCACAATGGCGAGTTCGTAAACCCAAAGGTGAAATCCCCAAGAAAAACCCAAAAACTCTCCACACAAAATACGTTATTGTTTCTTTCACAAAGAAGTCTTGACAAAACCCCAAATCTGCCATACTTCCACAGCCACTCTTTTGCTTTACAAAACCCACAAATATCTCTTTTATAGAGATATACGAAACCCTACATAACAACAGAGGTTAAAAACCCCAAAATTTCCCCACTCGTCAAAATGAAGTTTCACTTGACAAAGTGGGTTGAATTCAAGACATTCTCAACATATATAAATACATGAAAACTAATAAAGGATTCCCTCATTAACACCTACATCTCCTTGTATTGACTAGTCAAAACTATCACCACCTTTTGTAAACCATGTTTATTAAACTCGTAATAACATAACATATAAACTCTCGTCTCCTTGGGATATCAGAAGAAATGCTTTGGTGGATTCTCAATGACCCAAAGTCATATCACTATGATATGATATTATCTACTTGATCTCTTTTAGTGTTGTGAGTATTGCTTAAAGTAAGACTTGAGTTTGAGTCTCACGAAGCTCATCTTGATTTACTTAGCTATTGGAAAGCTCAACATCACTAATTTTTAATCCAAATTCTGTTGATCACTTCCAATAACTTGAGAATGTAAACCATTATGTAAAAAATTTAATCAAACTTTTGACTTATCGGCATACATTTAATCCTGAATTGGTGAAATTATATCCAATTTCCTTGCTGATCTACCTACTTTTGAAGGTAACTTCTTTAATTATAGCATGGTCAGTTAGGGGTTCGTCCAAAACCTAGGTTACCCACTAAAAGAATGAAAGAAAATGTGAGCGCTTGACTTCACATAATTCTATCTCTTTTTAATTACGGAATATCAATGATTTCATGAGTAATCTAGTTTTTCCATCATTTTCTTTTATTTTTGAGTTCTTTTTTTCTTATTTTGAGAGGGGCGGGGTTGTAACTAATTCTTTATATTTTTTAATTTTTGCAGAAGGGGACAAGATTGCTAATTGAGTGTCCTTGCAAAGGATCTTGGTGATCTTGGCCGGATCATGGGCTTATCCAAGAAATATGCCATTAACAAAATGCTGGCATATTTATTGATTTATAAGATGATAAATGATTATATCATACATCAATTCATATAGGTATTAGCACAGTTATATAAACGGCTAGATGATAAACATATGCCGGTCTTTTTAGTATTTCAGGTAATGTGGTAGTAAGTATGGATGCATTACAATGCTTTTTTTTATCCATAAAATAAGAAGTTTATTAAAAATAAGAAAATCACGAGAAGTACAACCCAATCAAGGCCCAAGAAAGGCACACTAACTGAACACAATACTATCACATAAAAGATAAAATCTTGGAATCTCACGTCCTTCATCAGAGGAAGATGAGAAGTCCAAGAATACATCAACACTAAAGCACCTTCCACCTTTCCATTTTCCATATGACATTTTTTAAAAATACGGGCATTCATTTCCTGCCAAATATCCCAATAGACGATGATAGGGGTGCGGGGTGCTGAACCACAAAGCTTTCCCTCTAGTTGAGAGATCTGGGCCTCCATCAAGACACTGGGAATGAAGGAGGCTGTCCATCGACTCCAACAGCAGCCATTGACAACTGAAACTCCGGCAAAAATAACACCGCACCTTGTGAGACACTGGGCAATGAAGAAATAGGTGTCTTAACTGTCTCCTCATTACACATATATAGGCCTCATCTGTTCACCAAATGCCATCCCCTAGCTTGCAACTTGTCAATAGTCAAGACCTTCTACAGGGTAACCAGCCACAAGAGGAAAGTTGTCTTTGAGGGCACCTTCGAATTCTATACAATCCTAACATGGGGAAATGATGAATTGTCTGCCATAAGCTTCATATAGGCATTGCTTTCATAATATTTTATGTCCTTAATATAAGACCAAAGCCTCAAGTTCGCTTCATCTTGCAGCCCAATGTGAATACTATCAAGACGCTATAACAAATATGAAATCGCCTCCATCTCCCATTCATTGAGTGGGCTCAAGAGTCTAAAGTTCCATGATTGGTCTATCTCTTGGACACACAAGTGATCTTGGACAGATCCACCCTTGAGTCTTGCTAATCTGTAAATATGTGGTCAGTCTGAAGCAAGGGAAGAAGACCCCCCTCCCTGCCATAAATCAACCCAAAACTGACTGGAAGAGCCATTTCCTGTTTTGAATGTGATAAGAGATTGGAACCAAGTGATGGTTTTTTGGATGCCTTTCCAAACTCTTGATCCATGAGGACCCATCACCAAGCCATTGTCCCATCCTCCATTCCTAGAGCCATATTTAGCATAGTGAATCTACGTCCATAAAGCTTCCATCTCCTCTCCAAACCTCCAAAGCCACTTGGCCAACAATGTTGGGTTCATATTCTTGAGCAATAGAAAGCCCAAACCACCGTAAATACATGGCTTGCAAAGCTTATTCCATTGAACAAGAGGATATTTGCCAACACCAACAATAACATCTCACAAAAAAAATGATGTCTAATAGCATCTAGTTTCCAAGTTATCCCCGTGGAAATAGTAAAAAAAGAATTTATTGGAATGCTAGAAAGTACACTTCTGATTCATACCACATTACCTCCCTTAGATAGGTACCTCCCTTTCCATGTAAAAAGACGCTTGTCCACTCTCTTCATGACCGGGTTCCAAATAGGAGTTGAAGTATACCAAGCACCCAATGGAAACCCCAAATAAATGCTCGACAAGTCAGAAACAAAGCAGTTAACTAAAGCTTCCAACTCATGAATATTGTAAACGGCAGACCCTGAAGATCTGAGACTTGTGGAGGTTAACCTTTAGCCTCAACAAAGCTTCAAAAATAAGAAGAAACCTGCGAAGGTTCTGAATCTGCTATTTCCTCTTCCTGCAGGAAGAATAAAGAGTCATAAGCATACTCCCTCTAAAGAATCCTTCTGGGAATTCGTTAATCACAACTAAGAGTAGGTGGTAGAGTATCACACCTTCATCCCATTCATCCAAGTGTATACAAATCCCATCTTGCCCATAATCTCTTCCAAGAATACCCAATTGACATGGTCATAAGCCTTATCCATGTCAACTTAGCAAATTAGATTGCTTTGCTTTTTCTTCACCCAAGGGTTGATGCACTCATTTGTAATGAGGGAGCAATCTAGAATTTGGTGACCTCTTACAAAGGCATTACAATTCTGCAAGATCACTGAACCCATGACTTTTTTTGAGTCTTTGTTCCAATGTTTTTGCTAATATTTTATAAAAACTTCCAAGTAAACTTATCGTCTTGTAGTCTTTGAGCTCCACTGCACCCTTCTTCTTTGAAATAAGGGAGATAAATGTAGAGCTAGGAATGTAACGATGCATTGTTGTAGAACTCTTCCATGGACTTCATTGTTAGGAGTTAATTAGACACTCTGTTATGAAGTGTAATATTAGTTAAAAGGTAGTGGATATGTGTAATAATTATAGGCTGTATTCCTGACTATAAATATAAGAACAACTCTCAGAGGAGGGATGATTTCTGGTTTTCAGTTTCTGTTTCGTTTCTTTAGCTCTTCTCTCATGGTATCAGAGCAGGGAAATCCTACCTACAGTCAAGATCTCTTCAGTCTTTGAGTCTCTTCCGCATCATCTCTGATCTTCTGAGAGCTATCCTCTTCAAGTGTCATCAAATATTTTTTTCCCTCACTAGACGACGATAGATCTAACTCCAGAAATTGCTAGATCTACTTCAAGAATCATCAGATTTACTGCACGAACTGAAGAAATTGTGCGATCTACTTCAAGAATCATTAGATCTACAGCAAGAACTGTCTGATCTTATTCAAGATTCCATGGCATCCTCTGCATCCTCTCAATCTTCCTCCTCTGTCTCGATTTCTTCCTCTTCGTATGCTTCTTCGCTGCATTCCACGATCTCAAATCTCTCATCTCTTCTGACAGTAAAATTTTTTGGCAAAATTTTTCTTACATGGAGATCACAGTTTCTGACGGTAATTCAAGCTTACAATCTGCAACACATAGTTGATGGATCAACAGATCCGCCTCCAGCTACTTTACAAGATTCAACAGAAGCATCTTCGACGAATCCAGAATACATGCAATGGCAACTGTTAGATAAACAATTACTCAGCTGTCTCTTTGCAGCAGTTACAGAGAGAATTCTTCCATATATCTCTCAAGCATTGAGTTTCAAAGACGCGTGGAATCTTCTGGAAAAGAAGTATTCATCCTCATCTCATTCCAACATCCTGCAAATTAAGAACAGGATACCAAATATAAAAAAGGCTCTCTACCAACGGCCAATTACCTGCAAGAAGTTAAACACCTTGCAAACATGCTTGCAGCAGTTGGCTCTCCAATGGAATACGAAGATCTGGTTCTTCATGTTCTTAATGGACTGCCTGCGGAATTTCACGCCTTCAATACAACAGTTTGCATACATTCTCACCCAGTATCTCTAACTAAACTTCAAGATTTACTTATTGTAGAAGAACAACTACTTTCATTGAGGTCCTTGGAGCTTTCTTTGTCAACGTCATCTATACTTCTGTTTGCTTTCAATACAACTTTATCTCAAGCTGATTCAAGTGGAAACATGGGAAATCACCAAGGTAGAGCAAGAGGAAGGGGTCGTGGTAGATATCGCTCAAAGTTATACTGTCAACTTTGTCGGAAACTAGGCCATGTAGCTTCTGATTGCTATCACCATCACGACTACAACTTTCAAAAACCATCCCCACAACAAGCTCTGCCCTTCAGATCAACCTCAACTGCAAACAACAATTCACCTACATTACCTACATATTTTATTTCGTTTATAGCATCATCTGGTATGATTCATTCAAACTCTGTTATTCCTTCACAATACCCTGCTTATCATTCTTCTACCGGTCCAATGATACCTGCCTCCTCCTGGTATCTCGACACTGGAGCGAGCAATCACATATCTCCTGATGAAAGTTCATTTGCTCATATTTCACCGTATCCTGGACCGGCCAAAGTTGTTATTGGCAGTGGTCACACCTTACCCATACAGAACACCGGCAATGGTACAGTAACAACTTCTAATCATACTTTCAAATTAAACAACATCTTACATGTCCCTAAGATTTTCACCAAGCTCTTGTCTGTCCGACAATTAGCCAATGATAACAATTGCATTACATCATTTGATGCCAATTCGTTTGTTATCCAGGACCAAACATCGAAGCGTGTGATTCATCAAGGGTCTAGTAGTAATGGCGTCTATCCTTTAACAGGACTTCCTACTAGCCTGAATCCATCATTGGCATTAAAATGTGTGAAGTCGAACACCTCCATCTGGCATTGTAGATTAGGACACCCTTCTATAAAGACTTTACGTTCTGTACTGAATAATTTGAACATTTCAAATTCTAGTTTTCATTCTTGTGCATTCTGTGATACAGTAAAAGTTCATGGAAATTCATTACCTTTATCTGACATTCTTCTACTATACCTCTTGAATTACTTCATCTCGATGTATGGGGACCCTCAAGTTCTCCTACAGTAAGTGGATTTAGGTTCTATTTGCTTATTGTAGATGATTTTACTAGATATTCTTGGCTTTATTTACTCAAGCATAAATCAAATGTGTACACCATATTCTGTAAGTTCAAATCTCAGGCAGAGAATCAGTTTTCAACAACAATCAAAGCTAAGGTCAGATGGCGGAGTGGAATTTATAAACAACAGATTTACAAATTTATTGAATGAGTGTGGCATACTACAATAACAAACCTATCCATATACCCCATCTCAAAATGGAGTGGTCGAGCGTAAGCATAGACATGTAGTAAAAACAATAGCCACTCTCCTTCAAACTGCCTCAATGCATGTTCAATATTGGGGTGAAGCAGCTCTAACCTCAGCTTATCTAATAAACCGAATGTCGACAGAGGTTCTTCATGGACAATCCCCATATCAAAAGCTCTTTCAATGGCCACCAGATTACGTATTCCTCAGAGTTTTTGGTTGCGCCTGCTTCCCATGGCTCTGACCATATACTAAAGACAAGCTTCTTGCACGGTTGAAATGTTGCGTATTTCTTGGGTATGCGTCAAACGCAAAAGGTTATCGATGCCTTGACAAGGAAACTGGTCGTTTTTTTCTCAGTCGTCACACACTATTTCGTGAGGATGTCTTTCCATTCAACAAGAACACTTCTTCTCCAACCTCTCCACCAGAAGAACCATTGCTTGGACTTGATCCCAACTCTCAGTTCTTGTCAAATACAATGCCAACAAGCTCTAGTGCCAAGACGACTCAGCAACCATTCAATTTTTTACCATTGCAACCTGCCAACTCAAAATCTTTCACTCAAATTTTACCTGAACCCAATGCTGAATCGTGGGATTCACCAGTTGCTTCTTCTTCGTCAAATTGCAATGGACATACTTCACATGTCATGTTCTACTTCTCCTCACAATCATCCTTCACCATGTGATCATTTGGATTCACATCCAACAGATGTTGTTGATACTTCATTACCTTTAAATACCCACTTGCCTTTAGAGCATTTTAGTTCTAACGTATCGCAACAGCCCAATCCTCAAACTGACCTCCAGTCTTTAGATCATCAATTAAACCCGCACAGTAACTTGTCTTCTTCATCCAACACGACTATTGTTCTACCTAAGCTACATAATGACTCAATCCTTTCCAATGTATATACCAATCAACACCCTATGACAACCAGGTTGAAAATGGCATTCGTAAGCCCAGAAGAATCATAAGTCTGTCTATAGTAACAGTAAATTCCATTGAACCGGCAACATTCAAAGAAACTGCAACTCTACCTTAGTGGCAACAAGCTATGGTCGAAGAGTTTCAGGCTCTAATCAAACAACAAACATGGGATTTAGTTCCACGTAGTTCTGATCAACACATTATTGGGTGCAAATGGGTATATAAAATAAAGAAAGATTCCAAAGGCAACATAGCACGGT
>JAOXJP010227046.1:0-11375 GCA_025762735.1 Platanus orientalis | reverse complement strand
CCTTCTGAAAACTGTAAAAAGTTGTGACCATGGGGGCTTTTAGTCTTAAATTCGCAATTTCGATACAAAGTTGTGCACACGTAGGCTTGTGGTGCACAACCCATTCAAATGACCCGAAGTTGTGCATGTGCCGGCTACTACTTCGCCACTCTTCCGAATAGTACGAACTTACAACCGGTCATTACCATTCATAACTCTTAAATAAGGTATGAAATTAAGCCTGTGTATATTTGAGGTACCCAACTTGCAAATAAATTCAAAAGTTTCGCATTGGTTGTTTGGCATGTAGAACTCCTACAAATGGTATGAAGTTATGCACGTGAGGCATATAGTGCACAACCCCGAAAAAAAGTATGAACAGATGCACATGTGGGGTTGTGGTGTACAATTCTGAAGAAAAGAACAAAGTTACACAAGTGTTGGCCTTTGATGCACAACTTCTGAAAAAGGTAAAAAGTTATGCATGCGCGGGCTTTTAGTGCAAAACTCACAACTTTAATACGAAGTTCTACACATGTGGGCTTGTGGCCCATAACTCATTTAAATGACCCGAAGTTGTGCATGTGTGGGCTACTACTTCGCAACTCTTCAGAATGGTATGAACTTACAATGGAGCATTACCATTGATAACTCTTAAATAAGGTATGAAATTAAGCCATATACACTTTAGGTACACAACTTGTAAATAAATTCAAAAGTTTCGCATTGGTTGTTTGGCGAGCTGTCCAACAAATGGTAAGAAGCTATGCATGTGGAGCTTGTGGTGCACAACCCCTATAAAAAGTGTGAACATATGCACATGTCGGGTTGTGGTGCACTATTCCGAAATAAGGAACAAAGTTACACCAGTGTTGGCCTTTGATGCACAACTTCTAAAAAAGGTAACAAGTTGTGCACGCGGGGGCTTTTAGTGTAAAACTCATAACTTCAATACGAAGTTCTGCACACGTGGGCTTGTGGTGCACAACTCATTCAAATGACCCGAAGTTGTGCATGTGTGCGCTACTACTTCGTAACTCTTCAGAATGGTACGAACTTACAACCGGGCATTACCGTTCATAACTCTGAAATAAGGTATGAAATTAAGCCTGTGTACATTTGAGGTACACAACTTGTAAGTAAATTCAAAAGTTTCGCATTGGTTGTTTGGCGTGTACAACTCCTACAAATGGTACGAGGTTATGCACGTGGGGTTTGTGGTGCACCACCCCTACAAGTGGTACGAAGATATGAACGTGTGGGTGAGTGGTGCACAATTCCAAAATAACAGACAACTTACATGTGCGGGCTACAAATATATGCACGTGTGTACGCGTTGGTTTTTAATACAAAACTCACGACTTCCTTACGAAGTTCTGCACACGTGGGCTTATAGTGCACAACTCATTCAAATGATCCGAAGTTCTGCATATGCGGGCTACTGGTTCGCAACTCTTCAATTTGCTATGAACTTATAACCGGACATTAAAGTTCATAATAACTCTTAAATAAGGTACGAAATTAAGCCTATGTACATTTGTGGTACACAACTTGTTAATAAATTAAAAAGCTTCGCATGGGTTGTTTGGCGTGCAAAACCCCCACAAATGGTACAAAGTTATGCACATGGGGCTTACGGTGTATAACCCATAAAAGTGGTACGAATACATGCACGTGTGGGCTAATGGTGCACAATTCCAAAATAAGGGTTAAAGTTACACAAGTGTGAGCTTGTGCTGCACAACTTCTGAAAACATTAAAAAGTTATGCACGTAGGTGCTTGTGGTGTACTGTTCACAAATTCGGTTGAAATTAATGCACATGTGGGCTTGTAGTGCACAACTCATGCAAATGACAGGCAGTTATGAACATTTTGGGCTTGTGTTACATAACTCTTAAAATCGGCACAAAATTAAGTCTGTGTACATTTGTAGTGCACAACTTACATATAAAGTAAAATGTTTCGCATGGGTAGTTTGAAATGCACAACTCCTATAAATGGTCAGAAGCTATGCATGCGGTGCTTGTGGTGGACAACCCCAACAAAAAGTATGAACATATGCACATGTGTGGTTGAGGTGCACAATTCCGTATTATGGAGCAAAGTTACAAAGGTTTTGGCCTGTGATGCACAACTTCTCAAAATGGTTAAAAGTTATGCACGTGGAGGTTTTTAGTGCAAAACTAGCGACTTCCTTAAGAAGTTCTGCACACGTGGGCTTGTAGTGCACAACTCATTCAAATGACCCAAAGTTGTGCATGTGTGGCCTACTTGTTCGCAACTCTTCAATTTGCTATGAACTTACAGCCGGGCATTAAAGTTCATAATAACTCTTAAATAAGGTACAAAATTAAGTCTGAGTACGTTTGTCGTACAATTGTAAATAAATTCAAAAGTTTTGCATGGGTTGTTTGGCGTGCACAAGTCCTCCAAATGGTACAAATTTTTCACGTGAGCCCTATGGTGCACAACCCATACAAGTTTTACAAATTTATGCACGAGTGGGCTAGTGGTGCACAATTCCAAAATAATGGACAAAGTTACATAAGAGTTGGCTTGTGATGTAGTTCTTAAAATGATACATAGTTATGCACGTGGGTGCTTGTGATGTACAATTCACAATTTCGGTTGAAAGTTATGCACATATGGGCTTGTAGTCCACAACTCATTCAAATGACAAGAAGTTGTGATCATTTTGGGCTTGTTTTGCATAACTCTTAAATATGGTACGAAATTAAGCATGTGTACATTTGTAGTGCACAACTTACAAATAAAGTAAAATGTTTCGCACAGGTAGATTGAAATGCACAACTCATACAAATGGTAAGAAGCTATGCATGTGGTGCTTATGGTGGACAACTCGAACAAAAAGTATGAACATATGCACATATGGGGTTGTGGTGCACAATTCCGAAATATGGAACATAGTTACACAAGTTTTGGCTTGTGATGCACAACTTCTCAAAACGGTAAAAAATTATGCACGTGGGGGTTTTTAGTGCAAATTCGCGACTTCCTTAAGAAGTTCTACACACGTGGGCTTGTAGTGCACAACTCATTCAAACGACCCGAAGTTGTGCATGTGTGGCGTACCGGTTCGCAACTCTTCATTTTGGTATGGACCTACAACTAGGCATTAAAGGTCATATTAAATCTTAAATAAGGTACGAAATTCAGCCTATTTAAATTTGTGGTACACAACTTGTAAAAAAATTCAATAGATTCACATTGGTTGTTTGGCATGTACAACTCTTACAAATGGTACGAAGTTATGCACGTGGGGCTTATGGTGTACAACCCCTACAAGTGGTACGAATATACACACGTGTGGGCTAGTGGTGCACAATTCTAAAATAAGGGACAAAGTTACACAAGTGTTGGTTTGTGATGCACAACTTCGTAAAACGTTACAAAGTTATGCATGTGGATGCTTGTGGTGCACAATTCCCAAATTCAGTTGAAAGTTATGCACATGTGGGTTTGTAGTGCACAACTCATTCAAATAACAGGAAGTTGTGAACATTTTGGGCTTGTGTTGGATAACTCTTAAATATGGTACGAAGTTAAGTCTGTGTACATTTGTACTGCACAACTTAGAAATAAAGTAAAATGTTTCGCACGGGTTGTTTGAAATGCACAATTCCTATAAATGGTAAGAAGCTATGCATGTGGTGCTTGTGGTTCACAACCCCAACAAAAAGTATGAACATATGCACATGTGGGGTTGTGGTGCACAATTCCAAAATAAGGAATAAAGTTACATAAGTATTGGTTTGTGTTGCAGAACTTCTCAAAATGGTAAAAAGTTGTGCACGCGGGGGGGTCTTTTAATGTAATACTCACAACTTCGATACGAAATTCTGCACAGGTGGGCTTGTAGTGCCAACTCATTCAAATGACCTGAAGTTGTGCATGTGTGGCCTACTGGTTCGAAACTCTTCAATTTGCTATGAACTTACAACCGGGCATTAAAGTTCATAATAACTCTTAAATAAGGTACAAAATTAATTCTGTGTATGTTTGTGGTACACAACTTGTAAATAAATTCAAAATTTTCGCATTGTTTGTTTGGCGTGTACATCTCCTACAAATGGTACGAAGTTATGCACGTGTGGCTTATGGTGCCCAACCGCTACAAGTGATGCGAATATGCACGTGTGAGCTAGTGGTGCACAATTCCAAAATAACGGACAAAAAAGTTACTCAAGTGTTGGCTTGTTGTGCACTTCTTAAAACGTTTCAAAGTTATGCACGTGGGTGCTTATGGTGCACAATTCACAAATTTGGTTGAAAGTTATGCACATGTGGGCTTGTAGTGCACAACTCATTCAAATGATAGGAAGTTGTGAACATTTTGGGCTTGTGTTGCATAACTCTTGTATGTGGTACAAAATTAAGTATGTGTACATTTGTAGTGCACAACTTACAAATAAAGTAAAATGTTTCGCACAGGTTGTTTTGAAATGCACAACCCCTACAAATGGCAAGAAGCTACGCAATTAGAGCTTGTGGTGCACAACCCCAACAAAAAGTACCAACATGCATATGTGGGGTTGTGGTGCACAATTCCGAAATATGGAACAAATTTACACAAGTCTTGGGCTGTGATGCACCACTTCTAAAAACGGTAAAAAGTTGTGCACGCGGGGGCTTTTAGTGCAAAACTCGCAACTTCAATATGAAGTTCTGCACAGTGGGCTTGTAGTGCACAACTCATTCAAATGACCCGAAGTTATGCATGTGTGGGCTACTGGTTCGCAACTCTTCAATTTGCTATGAACTTTCAACCAAGCATTAAAGTTCATAATAATTCTTAAGTAAGGTACGAAATTAAGCCTGTGTACGTTTGTGGTACACAACTTGTAAATAAATTAAAACAATTTGTATGAGAGCTGTTTTGCGTGGACAGCTCCTACAAATGGTACGAAGCTATGCACGTGGGGCTTATAGGGCACAACCCCTACAAGTGATACAAATATACGCACTTGTGGGCTAGTGGTGCACAATTCCAAAGTAAGGGACAAAGTTACACAAGTGTTGTCTTGTGATCTACTTCTTAAAGGGATACAAAGTTATGCACATGGGGGCTTCTGGTGCAAAATTCACAAATTCGGTTGAAAGTTTTGCACATGTGGGCTTATAGTGCACAACTCATTCCAACGGTAGGAAGTTGTGAACATTTTGGGTTTACGTAGCATAACTCTTAAATATGGTACGAAATTAAGTATGTGTACATTTGTACTGCACAACTTACGAATAAAGTAAAATGTTTCGTATGGGTTGTTTGAAATGCACAACCCGTACAAATGCTAAGAAGCTATGCATTTCGTGCTTTATTGCACAACCCCCACAAATAGTATAAACATATGCACAAGTGGGTTTGTGGTGCACAATTCTGAAATAAGGAACATAGTTACCCAAGCATTGGCTTGTGATGCATAACTTCTAAAAATGGTAAACGTTGTGCACACAGGGGCTTTTAGTGCAAAACTCGTAACTTCAATATGTAGTTCTGCACACGTGAGCTTTTAGTGCACAACTCATTTAAATGACCCGAAGTTGTGCATGTGTGGGGTATTGGTTTGACACTGTTCAAAGTGGTACAAACTAACAAACGGGCATTACCGTTCATAACACTTAAATAAGGTACGAAACTAAGCCTGTGTACATATATGTGGTACACAACTTGTAAATAAATTAAAAAGTTTCGCATGGCCTATTTGGCGTGCACAACTCCTACAAATGGTACGAAGTTATGCATGTGGGGCATAATTCAAAAAATAAGGGACAAAGTTACACAAGTGTTGGCTTGTGATGCACAACTTCTTAAAACGATACAAAGTTATGCACGTGGGGCTTGTGGGGCACAATTCACCAATACAGTTGAAAGTTATGCACATGTGGGCTTGTAGTGTACAACTCATTCAACTGGCAGGAAGTTTTGAACATTTTGGGCATGTGTTGCGTAACTCTTTTATATGGTACAAAATTAAGTTTGTGTACACTTGTATTATACACAACTAACAAATAAAGTAAAATGTTTCGCACGGGTTGTTTAAAATGCACAACTCCTACAAATGGTGAGATGCTATGCATGTGGTGCACAACCCCTACAAAAAGTATGAACATGCATATGTGGGGTTGTGCTGCACAATTCCGAAATAAGGAACAAAGTTACACAAGTCTTGGCTTGTGATGCACAACCTGTCAAAAAGGTTAAAAGTTGTGCATGCGGGGGTTTTAGTATAAAATTCGCCACCTTGATACGAAGTTCTGCACACGTGGGATTGTAGTGCACAACTCATTCAAATGACCCGAAGTTTTGTATGTGTGAGATATTGGTTCGTAACTCTTCAATTTGGTATGAACTTACAACCGGGCATTAAAGTTTGTAGAACTCTAAAATAAGGTACAAAATTAAGCCTGTGTACATTTGTGGCACACAACTTATAAATAAATTAAAATGTTTCGCATTGGTTGTTTGCCGTGCACAACTCCTACAAATGGTAAGAAGTTATGCACGGGGGGCTTATGGTGCACAACCCTTTCAAGCAGTACGAATATACGGACGTGTGGGCTAGTGGTGCACAATTCCAATATAAGGAACAGACTTACACAAGTCTTGGCTTATGATGCACAACTTCTCAAAACGGTAAAAAGTTGTGCACGTGGGGGCTTTTATTGCAAACTCGTAACTTTGATATGGAGTTCTGCACACGTGGGCTTATAGTGCACAACTCATTCAAACGAACCGAAGGTTTGCATGTGTGGGCTACTGGTTCGCAACTCTTCAATTTGGTATGAACTTACAACCGAGCATTAAAGTTCATAATAACTCTTAAATATGGTACAAAATTAAGCCTGTGTATGTTTGTGGTACACAACTTGTAAATAAATTAAAAACTTTCACATGGGTTGTTTGGTGTGCACACTCCTACAAATGGTAAGATGTTATGCACGTGTGGCTTACGGTGCACAACCCCTACAAGTGGTACGAATATACGCAGGTGTGGACTAGTGGTGCATAATTCCAAAATAAGGGACAAAGTTACACAAGTGTTGGCTTGTGATGCACAACTTCTTAAAACGATACAAAGTTATGCACATGGGCGCATGTGGGGCGTAATTCACAAACGTCGGTTGAAAGTTATGCACATGTGGGCTTGTAGTGTACAACTCATTCAAATGGTAGGAAGTTGTGGACATTTTGGGCTTGTGTTGCCTAGCTCTTAAATATGGTATGAAATTAAGTTTGTGTACATTTGTACTGCACAACTTACAAATAAAGTTAAAAGTTTCGCATGGATTGTTTGAAATGCACAACTCCTACAAATGGTAAGAAGTTATGCATGTGGAGCTTGTGGTGCACAACCCCTACAAAAAGAACAAATATAAGCACCAGTGGTGTTATGGTGCACAACTAATTCAAAAGACCCGAAGTTGTGCATGTGTGGGCTACTGGTTCGCAACTCTTCAATATGGTATGAACATATAACCGGACATTAAAGTTCATAACAACTCTTAAATAAGGTACGAAATTAAGCCTGTGTACTTTTGTAGTACACAACTTGTAAATAAATTAAAATGTTTTGCATGGGTTGTTCGGCATGCACAACTCCTACAAATGGTACGAACTTATGCATGTGGGGCTTATGTTGCACAACCCCTACAAGTGGTACGAATATACACACGTGTGGGTAGTGGTGCATAATTTAAAAATAAGGGACGAAGTTACACAAGTGTTCGCTTGTGATGTACAACTTCTTAAAATGATACAAAGTTATGCACATGGGGGCTTATGGGGCACACTTCACAAATACGGTTGAATCTTATGCACATGTGGGCTTGTAGTGCACAACTCATTCAAATGGCAGGAAGTTTTGAACATTTTGGGCATGTGTTGCATAACACTTTTATATGGTACGAAATTAAGTCTGTCTACATTTACAGTGCACAACTTACAAATAAAGTAAAATGTTTCGCACAGGTTGTTTGAAATGAACAACTCCTACAAATGGTGAGAAGCATGTGGTGCTTGTTGTGCATAACCCCTACAAAAAGTATGAACATGCACATGTGGGGTTGTGGTGCACAATTCTGAAATAAAGAACAAAGTTACACAAGTCTTGGCTTGTGATGCACAACTTCTCAAAACGGTAAAAAGTTGTGCATGTGGGGGTTTTAGTGCAAAATTCGCATCCTCGATACGAAGTTCTGCACACGTGGACTTGTAGTGCACAACTCATTCAAATGACCCAAAGTTTTGCATATGTGGGCTATTGGTTCGCAACTCTTCAATTTCGTATGAACTTACAACCGAGCATTAAAGTTCATAATAACTCTTAAATAATGTATGAAATTAAGTTTTGCATTGGTTGTTTGGCGTGCACAACTCCTACAAATGGTATAAAGTTATGCACGTGAGGCTTATGGTGCACAACCCCTTCAAGTGGTGGCTTGTGATGCATACCTTCCTAAAACGATAATAAGTTATGCATGTCGGCGCATGTGGGGCACAATTCACAAATTCGGTTGAAATTTATACACATGTCGGCTTGTAGTGCACAACTCATTCAAATGGCAGGACTTTGTGAGCATTTTGGGCTTGTGTAACATAGCTCTTAAATATGGTATGGAATTAAGTATGTGTACATTCGTAGTGCACAACTTACAAATAAAGTTAAAAGTTTCGCATGGGTTGTTTGAAATGCACAACTCCTACAAATGGTAGTGCACATATGGGGGCTTTTAGTGCAAAATTCGCAACCTCGATACGGAGTTCTGCACATGTGGGCTTGTAGTGCACAACTCATTTAAAAGACCCAAAGTTGTGCTTGTGTGGGCAACTGGTTCGCAATTCTTCAATTTGGTATGAGCTTACAACCGAGCATTAAAGTTCTTAACAACTCTTAAACAAGGTACAAAATTAAGCCAGTGTACTTTTGTGGTACACTACTTGTAAATAAATTAAAATGTTTCGCATGGGTTGTTTGCCATACACAACTCCTATAAATGGTATGAAGTTATGCACGTGGGGCTTATCGTGCATAACCCATACAAGTGGTACGAATATACGCACGTGTGGGCTAGTGGTGCACGTGGGGCTTATGGTGCATAACCCCTATAAGTGGTACAAATACATGCAAGTGTTGGCTTCTGATGCACAACTTCTTAAAGCGATACAAAGTTATGCACGTGGGTGATTGTGGGGTACAATTCACAAATTTGGTTGAAAGTTATGCACAAGTGGGCTACATGTGCACAACTCATTCAAATGGCATGATGTTGTGAACATTTTTGGGCTTATGTTGCATAACTCTTAAATACGGTACGAAATTAAGTATGTGTACATTTGTAGTGCACAACTTACAAATAATGTAAAATGTTTCGCACGGGTTGGTTCAAATGGACAACTCCAACAAATGGTAAGAAGCTTTGCATTTGGGGCTTGTGGTGCACAACCCCTACAAAAAGTACAAACATATGCACAAGTGGGGTTGTGGTGCACAATTCTGAAATAAAGAACAAAGTTACGCAAGTCTTGGCTTGTGATGCATAACTTCTCAAAACGATAAAAAGTTTTGCACATGGGGGCTTTTATTGCGAAACTCGCAACTTTGATACCTAGTTCTGCACACGTGGGCTTGTAGTGCATAACTCATTCAAATGACCCAAAGTTGTCAATGTGTGGGCTACTGGTTCACAACTCTTCAATTTGGTACCGGGCATTACAGTTCAAAATAACTCTTAAATAAGGTACGAAATTAAGCCTGTGTATGTTTGTGGTACATAACTTGTAAATAAATTAAAAAGTTTCACATGGGTTATTCGGCGTGCAAAACTCCTATAAATGGTACAAAGTTATGCACGTGGGGCTTATGGTGCACAACCCCTACAAGTGGTACGAATATACCCACGTGTGGACTAGTGGTGCACAATTCCAATATAAGGGAAAAAGTTACACAAGTGTTGGATTGTGAAGCACAACTTGTTAAAACTGTAAAAAGTTGTGCACGTGGGTGCTTGTGGTGCATAATTCACAAATTTAGTTCAAAGTTATGCATATGTAGGCTTGTAGTGTACAACTCATTCAAATGGCAGGAAGTTGCGAATATTTTCGGTTTGTGTTGCATGACTCTTAAATATGGTTTGAAATTAAGTATGTGTACATTTGTAGTCACAACTTACAAATAAAGTAAAATGTTTCGAACTGGTTGTTTGAAATGCACAATTCCAAAAATGGTAAGAAACTATGCATGTGGAGCTTGTGGTGCACAATCCCTACAAAAAGTATGAACATATGCACATGTGGGGTTGTGGTGCACAATTCCGAAATAAGGAACAAAGTTACACAAGTCTTGGCTTGTGAAGCACAGCTTCTCAAAACAGTAAAAAGTTATGCATGCGGGGGCTTTTAATGCAAAACTCGCAACTTCGATACGGAGTTCTGCACACATGCGTTTGTAGTGCATAACTCATTCAAATGACTCGAAGTTGTGCATGTGTGGGCTACTGGTTCGCAACTCTTCAATTTGGTATGAACTTACAACCAAGCATTAGAATTCATAATAACTCTAAAATAAGGTACGAAATTAAGCCTGTGTACGTTTGTGGTACACAACTTGTAAATAAATTAAAAAGTTTCGCATGGCTTGTTTGGCATGCACAACTCCTACAAATAGTACGAGGTTATGCACGTGGGGCTTACAGTGCACAACCCTTACAAGTGGTATGAATATGCGCACGTGTGGGCTAGTGTTGCACAATTCCAATATAAGGGAAAAAGTTACACAAGTGTTGGATTATGATGCACAACTTCTTAAAACAGTAAAAAGTTGTGCACACGGGGGCTTTTAGTGCAAAACTCGCAACTTCGATATGGAGTTTTGCACACGTGGGCTTGTAGTGTGATGTGACAAATCGTAAGTAGACGAATCACTCAAGTAATAAAGTGTAAGAGTTGAGTGTCGAACCCATGAGGATTGTTTAATTTTCTAACTACCAAAATTGTATTAATCTTAATTATATTTTAAAAAGCCGAAATTTAAAGAGTCGTTGAAACTAAATTAAAATGAAACAAATAAGAGGAAAGATGTAGGAAAAATGTAATTGATTAAGGTATTAGGGCATCCAATTTCACCATAACTAATCCGAATTTATTCTTTTAATTATGTTGCTCAAAATTGTTCATCTTGATAGTTGAAAAACCCTAACCTATCCAATAATCTCTCTCGAGTAGAGTTGAACTTACCTACATATATTAACCCACTATATCTCTATGTGAATTTAAATATATGTAAGTACATTAAGTTCTATGAATTTTCATGCAATAACCACATAAATCACGCAGCACATCTCTGCCAAGCATTCAATTTATGGCATTCATCACAAGAAG
>JAOXJP010227045.1:0-25341 GCA_025762735.1 Platanus orientalis | reverse complement strand
AACGGGATTACTCTAAAAAAAACCAAAGTTTGGCA
The DNA here is from genome assembly GCA_025762735.1 of Platanus orientalis. Classification (NCBI taxonomy): domain Eukaryota; kingdom Viridiplantae; phylum Streptophyta; class Magnoliopsida; order Proteales; family Platanaceae; genus Platanus; species Platanus orientalis. The sequence continues at coordinate 25,306 of JAOXJP010227045.1, read as the reverse complement.
CTATTGGCCTTATTACATGGACACATAAAATGTTGTACCCCCTTTAAAATACCCTAAACACCTAATTACCATGGACATCTTCCATTAGCCTTCCTTCCTTGATAATTCTTAGGCTTGGGTTTCCAAATAGGATAGGCTTTCTCCAAAAATTGCAAGGCAGCAGCATCACTTAGATTTTAGGAAAAGTTGGTTTTTAGATTTCTTTATTTTAGGAAAGTTTAGTTAGCAAATTACCTAGGATTTAAAAGTTTCTATTTTAGGTCTATTTCTAAATTTTGCATTTTGTTAGCCTATTTAAAGGCCGCCAACGATTGGAATACTAGTTTATGATGAATTTTTGAATTAAATTCCTCCTCTCTCCAATGGTGTAGCTATGAGACTCCGACTAGGGTTCTCCCTACTTTCTCTATCTTCTTCTCTTCTCATCTTCTATCCTTCTTATCTTTTCTTCTTCAATCTTCTTCCCTATTTTTTTTTTTTTAGAAATAAAATAAGAGCTTTATTCAAAAGAAAAGAGAAAACAAGCATCACCCAGTAGGTTTTTTTATAACCAAGGTATCCTGGCCTCTTTTAGCACTTGACTAAATCCTCTAGGCACGTCGACTCCTTGACTGATAAATCAGGTTTTTTTAACACCCGGGCAAGCGGCCCCAAAGGGGTGCATTTCAAACTAAGGACCTCCAGGTTTGCTCATTCTTTTTCTTCATCTTCTATTATTTGGTTCAGATTTCTTCTTATTTGTCTGCTAAAATAGCATCAAAAGCTGTTGATATTCAAGCCCTAAGTTCTACATAATCAAAAGCATCGACTGGAGTGCTCTAGAGTTATTTTAGACCAAACTGCACTCCTCAAAGAGGGGGATACAACCTCTCCGACAAGGGTTATTATGAGGTTTTCCCCAGACAAGACACCTGCAAGATGAAGGGTCCACACCAAGGTATGCATTCTCGAGACTATGGGCAATGGTTGTGCCGAAACACTCTCCAATGTTGTTAATCATTTTTCATTACAAAACTCGAGGACGAGTTTTTTTGAACAAGAGGAGTTTGATGCGAACATTAAAGACCAAGTGAGGTCCACATGTAATTTGGTGGGGTCCACACATGGTTGACTATGGAAGACTCTCTTTGGACATCACATGGATCTTAAGTGGCTAAGTAGAGTCTTCATTAATGTTGTTTGTATGTCTTTTATTTGACTATTTTCTGTTTTAATTAGAATAGGATATAGGAGTCTTTCTTTTATTGCTTTAGGGTAATTTTGGAACTTTGGCCTTTATAGTGAGTTCTTTAAAAGTGGTAGAGTATTTTGGTTTTTAGAAGGAGAGGGGATCGACATGTTTGGGTTTTTAGAAGTCACAATGGTTACATATAAAGGAGAACCCTTCTTGTATGAAATCAATGAAAGAAATAAAGAATTTTGCTTTGGAAGCCCACGGTAGTGTGTTCTTCAAAAATTAAGAAAGTTTATCCCTAGTAGAGAGATTCCTAGGGTTTTGCTCAAGCTTGGTGAGAAGTCAAGACGCTTGTGCTTGTGGTGAGATGCTGCAACACAGGTAACCTTCTACTTCTACTTGATCTTCTTCTTCCTCATCTTCTTCTACTTCTTTTCTTGAAATTCCTATTCACCAAAACTTTTGGTTGAATCCTTGCATAATAATGGGATTTTTACATCTTAAAACCTGTTGTGTGATCTTCAACCTTGAAGATTATGATAAAGAAACTTTTAGCCAGGTTTCTTAATCTATCATACGCCTGGTGGTTACCATATAACCCTCCAATCATTGTTTCAGATTACACAAATCCAAGCATCCCTAAAATCCCTAAACTTTATTCCTATATTCCCTTTATCTCTGTGCCAAATTTTATAAACCAGAAACCTAATCCTTTAGAGCTTTCGAGTGACCCTACAGACCTTTTCCTTGATTTTTAATCCAGTGGTTAGATGATAAATCAATCAGTTACGTGTTGCAGACCTTTTTTGTAACCCTATATCAAACCTACCCATAACATAATTCTGAAGATTTTTCTCTTAAGCCTATTCCCATCGGACCAGAGCTGAAGCATCTCAGAGAATTTCTGCATAGCTTAGTTTATTAAAACCCCTATAGATCCTCTGCAGTCCTTTTCCTTTAAACCCATAACCATTACCCTCTATCCTCTGTTATTTTTATCAGTACCTAAATTGTTTCATACCCTGTACTCACCTATGGGTACCCAAAATTCATCTTAAAACCCCTACAGACTCCTTATCTGTGAGTCTCATTGCTACCCACATTAAAACTCTAAATTGCAAACATCTTGAACCCCAATCCATCACTTTCGGATACTTCAGATCCTTTCCTAGTTTCTGTAGTTCTTTCCCTTATTAGATGATACCTAGCGAAGAAACCTGATGATGCAACACCCAAGCTCTTGATCTCAGAAAACTGAATACAGCCACTATCAAGAAAGAAAAAAAGAAAAAAAGAAGAAAGAATAATGTACCTGGTATGGGTAATCACCTACCCCACAATCCCTTGGACATCACCATCATTGGTTTTCAAGCTAGGCACAAGAACTTGAAAGAGAGAAGTTTCACTCGTTGAGAGAAACCCCAGAAAATTTTATTCATCATAGCATAATCAAAAGAATAGAAGGGACCTCCTTTTATAGACAAAGAGCAACCATTTAGTTTTCTTACAATTCACCTTCTAAAAACATAAAAAGAAACTCTCTAAAACATAAGAAAGGAACTTGCTAAATTATAAAAAAGAAACACTTCAAAAACAAACTTTCCAATTTTAGAAACTAAGACTTCTAAGACTCATTTTTGTCACCCGCTGATATCCCCTTAGTGTTTTGGCCATAACTTCTCTAAATCACATCGAATTCTCAAAATCTTGGTCTCATTGGAAAGGTAACTGAATAAGCTCTCAAACGGCACCAAAATACACCAAAAATACAAGTTTTGACCTTAAAAAACTTGGGCTAAAAGTAAGTGACAGGATTACAACTTAAAACACTTAATGACAAAGTAAAATGTAGTAGTCAAAAGATAATGAAGCTAGTAGTCATTTATTTCTGGAAGAATTAACGGAGTGCCAAAAGAGAATGAAGCCCAATGGTTTTCTGGATCTGGATTTTCTGGCGACTATGACATGAGGAAGAAACTGGGAACTTGCTGACAGGTCTCTGTTGATTCTGCCTGACTTCAAGATGAAACAGACAATTGTGATTGAGAAGAAATCTTTTCACTTCAAATTAACTTATATTGGCAATACAAGGATATTAAAGGTGACTAAATGTAAAAAAGGCTTCGTTTCTTCGATCAGATTCAAAGCTACACTCATACCATGGTTTTGTTTGGTGTTCAATCAGGTGATTAAGGAATCAAAGCCGGCTGCATTTTTCCGGTCTATGGATGATGGGAACAAAATTATTACTATGAAGAGGAGAGTTAACGAGCAAGGGAAATTTTTGATAATCTCTGAAATTCTCAGGAATGGCAAAGAATTTTGGATATTCCTCCCAAAGGACTCGGATTCTTCTGGATGGACTAATATCACACATATACTTAGAAGAACTTTTGGGGGTGAGGGACCGCCTACCCAGTCTATCCATTCCCGTAATGTGGACACATTCCCTCCATTACAAGGTGATAATTCAATGAAACAAAATCAACCTTGTATTGAGGTAAATCATAGGGATCGTGACTGGGCTATTAAGATCTCCTCATTGGATGGTATCGAAAGTGAGAAGGTTTGGACAAGGATGGTGATTGGATGTCGATCGAATACTGAAATCATATGGGAAGAGGTTGTTGCTACCTTATGTGAGAATCTGTACCTGGCTGAAGAAGTAGAATGGGTTGTGATGGATGCTCATAGAGCTTTGATTGTTTGCTTGTGTGAATCAAAAGCTTTGAACTTAATTGGTAAGGAAATTGGTTTCGCTCAGAGAGGAAGTGTGGAATTCTCTTAATGGAATCCAAACATTTTCTCCATCAATTAGGAGAAACTGTTCAGGAAACATTGGATTAGACTATGGGGACTGCCCTTGAATTTATGGACCACAAGGATATTCGAGACAATTGGCGATTTGTGCGGTGGTCTCATCTCTGTTGATGAGAAAACCCTAAGTTGTGATGAACTGCGTTGGGCCAGAATGGTAGTTAGAAGCTGTGATCTCAGGTTTATCCCAAGAGTGATTTTGGTCATCGAAAATGGAAAATATAAGCCAATAATCATCTCCATCAACAACGAACATGAGAATTTGCTGGTTAAAAACCTTGATGGTGTTCTTGGGTCGTCGGAAGTTGTTGGGATTCCCGGTAAGGGGAACTGTGATTTTCTGGTATCATGGCACCATTTTCCCACGCCTCTTGGAAATTCAAACCCTCCTATCATGGCCAGTACGGAAGTGTACGACTGTCAAAGAGGGGAGGTATCATGTCTCCTTTCCACTGAAGTTCCTCCTGGGACGAGTGTTGCTCACAGCACCAAGGCAAAGGTGGGGATTGGGAAGCCTGTTTTAATAGGTTGTTTTCCCTCTTTTAAGCGTAAAGGGGAGAGGGTAGTGAGCTATTACCAAAAAGACCAAGCAGGTGAAGGTTTTAACATTTAGGGGGATCAGGTATCTTATTTTGTGCCATTCAACTTGTTGGATCAACGGGCCTCTGGGCGTGGCTCCCAAAATGTGCAAGGTCATTATGGTCTTTCGATAGGGGAGTGTAAAAAATTTTAAGTCAACAAGAAGACATACCCTTCTACATATGCATAGGGTGGATGGAAACCTAGGGACAAAGAAGAATTTTCAATGGCAAGTTAAAAGGGGTATGGGAAATGACAAGAATACCATTAATGAAAAGCCGCCGTGGGAAAAGGACTTGAGGGAAAACGGATCTTATTCCTCAACTTATAATAATCTCGATCCTCAACATTACCACAACTCGAGCCCTAACTCTCAGAATGGTGATGTCGAACAGGAAGCCTCTCGATTACAAGGGAATCTTGAGTTGGAAGGTGATGATCTATTAGGGGACGAACAACTTGGGTTTGGAGGGGATGCGACTGATCGCTATTATCCGGGCGATCGGAAGATTACATCTATTTCGCTTCAATCAAGATCTTTTCACATTCCCTTCGAATGGTAATTCATCCTCAGCTCAAGCATATAAAGGGGTGGAGACTCATGCGTCTGATACCATGTTGAATGAGGCATCCTCCTCCAGGGTGGATGGGAATCGTCTACCATCAAATGAGTTTGGGGGTCGCTTGGGGTGTCCTCCTACTGATAATATCAACAACCACATCTCTCCGACGACAACTCACTGTGACATTTGTAAGCTACAAGCTCAGGAAAAAAAGAGGGAATTTGTTGAACAACTATCATATGAGACAAGTGCTTCTTGGGTTTCCAACTCCATGGATGGTGAGGATGGTGTGATCTATTGTAATAGGGAGGATGGTGTTGTCTGCAACCAACTTTGACGATCTTGCTCTCCTAATCACTCTTTTCAGTAGACGAAGCCGGTAGATTTGTTCCGATGACTGCATTGAATCACCAAATCCTTACACATCACGGCCATCTGATGATCACTTGGTTACTATGGACAAGCTAGCAGTGGGTGCCAAAATGAGGGAGGACAAAGTGTTGTTGGCCGAAAAGCCTGGACATGGAATTTTATGGAAATCTACTGATCCTACCTCTTGTGCCATACTGCCATGCATTTAAAAGGTGCGCATCATTTATTTTCAAAATGCTATTCTTCTACCTTGTTAGATGCTTTAGATCTATACAAGGGACAATCAACTATGTAGACCTTTGGATAGTTGGAATTTTATCCAAGATAGCAAGCTTAAGGGTTCGGATTCTAATATTGTTATGGGGAAACTTAAGTAAGGAATTGATTTCGGTTAGGAATTTTGAGGAGTTGGATGGGGATGTGGTGCTATCTCCAGTGCCGTTGGCGATTTGGGACAAAGATGGGGTAACCATTTTAAGGGATCTTGTAGAGGATCCTAATTTTAGGACTCTATCTCCTGATGCTAAGAAACATGATTGCCTTCTCCTTAAAGGAATTAAAGACAGGGATGAGAGGTTCATATCTGACTAGGTATTGCACAAATGGAAGAAGTTTGGCTTGTTTGTTGGTTTATCTGATGAGGGTTTTGAAGTGGAGGTTTTGATTTATTCAAAGCTATAGAACTCCAAAGATGTAGCAAGTTGAACCATGAGGGATCCAAATCTACACAGAGGAAACATTGATGAATGAATTAAAGAAATTGGAATGTAGTGTTAATTATGATCGGAAAGTGGGAGAAATAAGTTTTGGTGGTGACCGGAGGGGAAAAGGAATTACTCATAGTTAATTTTATGGATTTAAAAATTCTTAAATGGAATGTTAGAGACTTGGGAAATAAGGATAAAAGGGTGGCGGTTTGAAAAAGGTTAGTTGAAGTTAGTCCGGATATCCTCGTTCTTCAAGAAACTAAAATAGAGATTATGTCTGACCGTATGGTGGCCGACATTTGGGGTTGACCCTCATCAAATTGGGTAGCCCCTCCCTCTTGGGTGCATCAAGGGGAATTCTTATGATTTGGAATGGTGAAAAGTTTGAGATTATTGAGCACGAAATAAGTGCATACTCGATCTCATTACGTTGTAAAATGATTGGGGGTTTAAGGGATTGGATTTTCTTGGGTGTGTATAGCCCGGTGTTGTGGGGGGAAGTGGAGGATTTTTTGAAGGAATTGGATGATGTAATGGCTAGGTGGGACTTACCATGGTGTATTGAGGGTGATTCCAATTTAGTTTGTTTTGCTCATAAAAGAAAAGGTGAAGGCAGTAAGGATCATAGAATGGACAGATTTGATGAGTTTATTGATAGATGGAGTCTTATTGATGGTCCATTGAAGGGTGCATACATGGTCCAACTTTAGGGATAGACCATCGTTGAGTAGATTGGATCGATTTCTGTATTGCACCAATTGGAAACGGTTATTTCCGAGAAGAACTCAAATGGCCCTGCCGAGATCGGTGTCAAATCATTCCCCGATATTACTCCAGCTATGTTAGGGTAAGGGTGGACCATCTCCATTTAAGTTTGAGGAAGTTTGTTCATGAAACCCAATTTCATGGAGTTGGTGAAAGATGTTTGGCATCAAGCACATTATTCGAGGAACCCAAGTAGAATATTTCCCTTAAACTCAAAATTTTGAAACTCGAATTAAAAGCTTGAAATAAGCTTTCAGTGGGATATTTCAAAGACGGTTCGGATCAAGTGTCTTGAAATCATTGATGCAATCGACCAGATTAAAGAATCAAGGACTTTATCTCTTGAAAAACGAAGGAAAAGAGAAACATCCCGCAAGGAATTTATGATTTTCTCGGTCAAAGAGGAGTGTTTTTGGAAACAAAAGGGCTAGAACTAACTGGTTGAAAGAAGGGGACTGTAATACAAAAAAATTTCATCAGACGGTTGCTCAACATAAGAGTTCGAATGAGATAAATGGTCTTTGGATAAACGGAGTGTGGACTTAAAATTTGATGGATATTAGAAAAGAAGCCAAATCTTACTATTTGAATCTGTTCAAGGAAGAAGCCCCTAGAAGGCTCCTTTTAGATGGTAAGGAGTTTGATAAAATTTCAGAGGTGGAGAGGAAATGGATTAAGATATCGTTTTCGGAAGATGAAGTGCATCTTGTCATCATGAGTATGAAAGGAGATAAATCACCGAGCTAGGATGGGTTTACGATCTCATTCTTTAAAAAATGTTGGGAGATTGTAAAGGAGGAGTTTTTGAAAGCATTAGATGAATTCTATTATTAGGAGGAATTCTATGATCACCTAAACAATAATTTCATTTTTTTTATCCCAAAGAACAAAGGTGCAAATGAGAAGCGAAATTTTCACCCAATTAGTCTATTGAGTAGTGTTTATTATCCAAAATTTTGGCACTTCGTTTGAAAATATGGCGATGAAAGGAATTATCTCCCCCTCGCAAGGTGCTTTTATTGATGGACGGAAAATTCTTGATGGAGTCCTTATTGTCAATGAATGTATTATTAAGGATGGGCGATGGTCGGGTAGAAGTGGGATTATTTGCAAATTGGACTTGGAAAAGGTTTACGACCGTGTGAATTGGAGATTCTTGGACTATCTATTAATGAAGATGGGTTTTGGGGCTAAATAGCAAAGTTGGATAATGTTTTATTTATCTTCCTCTACTTATTCAGTGCTTATTAATGGGAGCCGGTGAGATTTTTTAATGGTACAAGGGGTCTTAGACAGGGTGATCTGTTGTCCCCATTCTTGTTCATAATGGTATTTTAGGTTCTAAGTAAAATTATCAAAAGGGTGAGAATGGGTTATATTGAGGGATTCTCTGTGGGTGCTGGGAGAGTAATGATCTCTCATCTCCAATTTGCAGACGACACCATGATCTTTTGTGATGCAGAGTCGAGACAAGTGGCATATCTTTGTTGTGTACTAACATGTTTTGAGGCGGTATCGGGACTCAAGATCAATTTGGTTAAGAGTGAGCGATTTCAAGTGAAGGAAGATTGTGATATTGAAAGTCTAGCTTGGATCTTAGACTGTAAAATTGGAAATCTTTCAGCCACCTATCTTGGACTTCCATTGGGGAAAGCTATAAATCATAAGTTATATGCCAGCCAGTAATTGAAAAGATTACTTCTAGATTAGATTCATGGAAAGCTCATTTACTATCTAAAGGTGGTCGGTTAACCTTGGTCAAAGCCACGTTGGGAGTCAAGCCAAACTACTTTTTATCTTTATTCACAATCTCAGTATCGGTGGCAAATAGAATGGAGTCAATGTTTAGGAGATTTCTTTGGCATGATAGAGTTGAGCATCACAAATATCATTTTATGGATCGGAACACATGTTGTAAGCCTCTTAGTTTGGGTGGTCTAGAAATTAGGCGAATTACAATTCATAACAAGGCTCACCTGGTCAAATGGCTATGGAGATTTGGGTTAGAAGATTTGGGTTAGAGCAGGATAGTTTATGGCGGCAAGTGGTGGTGTCTAGGTTTGGAAAAAAATCGATTTGGGAATCAAGGGAGGTTAGGGTGAGACATGGGTGTGGTATTTGGAAATCAATTTTGTCAGGCAGATATTGCTTTTGGAATTATATCAAATTGGCCTTAGGATTTGGCAAGAATATCAAATTTTGGAAGGATGACTAGGTTTAGGGTAATCCGCTAATGGTGTCTTTCCCTAACATCTTCCAATTAGCAATAGATCAATAAGTATTGGTAGCAAGGTGCCATGGCGAGATCTGTGGGACTTGGATGCCTAGCTTGAGGAGAGAGCCTAATGATTGGGAAGTGGGAGAACTTCTTAACTTATTGGAAACTTTAGGCAATGTGATTCCCAACAATTAGAGGAGGAATAGGTGGATAGGGAAACTGAATCAGAAAGGGCAATTTAGTTCTAAATCATTCTATGTTGAGCTATCAAACATTCCAAGGACTTGGTTTCCTCATAAAAGTATTTGGATTCCGAATATACCATTCAATGTTTGTTTCTTCATCTGGAGTTGTTACTTGGATAAAATTCTAACTTTTGACCATCTTCAGAATAGAGGTTGACATTTGGCTAATAGATGTTCTTTATATATGGTTGAGGAGGAATCGGTAAATCGCCATTTATTCATTGTCCTATGGTGAGAGGAATGTGGTACTTTTTTCTTTCTCATTTTCAATCTGCATGGATCTTTCCAAGGTATTTCAATGATCTAATTTTAGGGTGGGAGTTGTGTGGAATTGATAATTTTTATCACAAAATTTGGCAAGCTTTACCGGGGGCAATTGGTTGGGGATTATGGAAGGGGAGAAATAGCAAAAAATTTTAGGGCAAACATCGAAGTTTAGATGAACTAAGAACCCATGTCTACAAGCAACTCTTTGAGTGGATGTCGGTGGGTCCTTTGATGAGAAGGAGTGGTATGATATATGGAGTGAGGTGTCATAATCAATTGGAGCGTTTTGGGGTTTTGTTATTTTATAGATGTTGGTTATCATATTCCTGGTGATGCCCATTACATGTATGCTTTTGTTTTCTCTTTTTCTTATTTTCAATAAATGATCTCATTACCTCTCAAAAAAAAAAAAAAAAAACTTTTAATGACAATACAACTACTAACATAATTCAACTCAAATAAAGATTCCAATCAGCAACTTTGACTTCAAATAATGTGCCAATGATGTTCCTCCATATGTCTTCTCGTGTGGACCCCAACAAGATGCATGTGGGCCCCACGTGGTCTTCCATGTTCGCATCACCTTATCTATTTTAGACTCATGACCTATTAAAGTCCCTCTTCTGCAATGCCCTATATTGGCCCATAACTGTTCTTAGATTAACCCTAGGCTGCCAACAACTATTTATAGCCCCAAGCCATTTACTTTTAGTGCTAATCCCTGCAGCCTTTTACTAGTAAAACTTGCTGTTAAAAACCATACCACAAAGAGTCTAGTGCTGAATGTTCTTCTTGAGTTTTCAGATTCTATCATCACCCAAATCGCTTTACTTCTGTTAGAACAGATTGTGTTCCCTGAGCTAAACTCTGGGTATTTTGAAGCCTGCTGTCCTAGTAGTATACAGTAATACTGGCTGCTGTTTACACTACCTAACCCCCTTGTTAAAACCAAATCTGTGAATCCTTGAATAGTCCCCAAAACCTATCACTTGTGGTGACTCCCTGCATACTTTGATAGAGAAGAGTTTCGTTAATTCTATACCCTGCGGGTCTGTTTATTTGTCATCTATCTGCTGGCATTGTCCTACAACAGAGTGTAAACCAAGTGTTCAATAAAACTCTAAGTGGAAACCTGTCCTAGTCTCTTTGTGGGGGCTCATAACCCACAGGTAAGCAGCCAACACTAAGCTGTCCTACATCATGTTGCCAACATGTCTAAGTTAGGCAACTCTCCTACCACAATTGACTAACTCTTGGTAAAATTTATCTGCAGCCCTGAAACAGCCTTGATACACCACAAGATGCATCTTACAAACCGGATCTGCCTCCGTGAATTACAACACAAGATCAAGATGTAATCTACAAGTTGCAAATGAGAGATCATCAGAACCTCATTACCCACTAGGAAGCCTTCAAAAAGAGGTCTCTCTCCACTGCTATACTCAGAACTCTCCCCAACACCTCTGCCACTAATAGAAAAAATGAGAGGGGATAGGGGATCCTCTAAACAAAGACCTTTGGAGCATCCAAATTATGTTAACAGTGAACTAATTAACTCTCCCAAAACCTTAAGGTGTTAGGAGAGACACAAATTAATATACTTTAACACCCCCCTTCACGAGGAACACTGTTTACTCCTAGGAACACATTCAGGGAGCCAGGCATGAGTCCACACAACACGTACACATCTGCACACTACTACATTCGGGAAAATACTTCCACCGTGATTCGCACTCATGACCTAGCCTGGCTCTGATACCATGTTAACAGTGAACTTACCAACTCGCCCAAAATCTTAAGGTGTTAGGAGAGGTACAAATTAATATAATTCAACAAAATACCCTGCCAAAGACCTATTAACTAGGGCCAAGAACATCATCAAGTTGACAGAAGTCCTCATCCAATTCCTCCATCAAACCCTAAACCCGTATCGGCCTAGCACATAACTTAAGAAGTCCACATTGACATAATCATATGCTTTCTCTATATCTAGCTTTCATAAAACCCCCAAAATTCCTTCAAGTAATCTCGCATCAACACATTCATTTGCACTTAAAGCTCCATCCAGAATTGACCGCCCTTGCACACCTTGCTCCTTCAAAGCTAATGACAAAAGCAGTTCTTTCAATCTGAAAGCAAGCATTTAAAATGATTTTATGTGTACTTCACTACCTCCTAGTAAGCTAACCAGCCTAAAGTCCTTTATATTCTCTATCCCTTCTTTATTTGAGATCAAAGAAATAAACATGGCATTGCTCCCTTTACCCAAAAAACCTCTTTCATATAAGTCTTGAACAATAAGATGCATCAGCTCCTCCTTTATAATTTCCCAGCATGTCCTATAAAACATGACTGAATCCATCTAACTTTAGGGCAAGGTTGCGCAAGGCTGTAAATTTTGGTAACCCAGATGTCCCCAATAAGACGCCCATGTGCATAAACAAAACTCTCCTTATACAAAAGCTATAAGATATTTATCTTCTTTTTGGTGAGTACAACGTAATATCACCAAAAAAATAATAACCATGGTGAGGAACCTTGAGTAATAATTTCCAAATTTTAAAAAGAGTAATGATGTTAAAAAGTTCTACAAGTCTTCGTAGCATTACATTCATCCATTATTTGGCTCCGTCATCACATTAAATGCCCACTTAACTAAAGATTAATTTAAAAAAATGATGATGAACCCGAATGAAGAAATTGTACCATCTCTTGGAGTAGTCTGAAGGCGTGAGAGCCCAGAAGGTATCATGTTGAGTTTATCGAGAGAAGAAGCTTGGGTGATTGGTACAGGCTGATCAAACCTCGATTCATCGTTCATCCAGTCATTAGCTAGCATAACATTGGGCATAGATGATGAAACTCTGTAATAATAAGGTCTGTGATCATTCAAAGACGAGGAGACATTCTGTTTCCACATTCGCCGTTCAATCTCTCTATCGGAATCAACACCGTCCTCGTCTTGTTCTTCTTTCTCTTTCTCTTCGTCTTCTTCCGTCTCAGACGGCTCTCTGGTATTGAGGCGGCACTCGCGGAGTTCGATTAGGCGATTGAGAATTTGATCGACGCTTCGCTTATGAATGTAGAAAGCGGAGATGGCCATTAGCGAAGCTCCAACTAAGGCAGCCATGGCGAGTTGCAGAGACGAGGCTGGAGAAGAATAGGGGTCCATGTTGCAGAGTAAGTGATGGATGTGAGTACTTGGAATATTGAGCACTTGATCTTCTCACTCGCGGAGGAAGAAGGAAGAACCCTTCCCTCTCTGCAAAACTGTGTTGGGAGGGTTCTCTTTTGCATTTCTTCGTAAATCAGAGTGACTTTATAGCCATGACTCACGAGTCACGACTCAAATTTCTTGGTTATGACATGACGTGTGATTTGTTCACGGACAGTGATTCCAGAAAGCAGAGTCTTAGGTGCAGACGAGCTCTCCGCACTGTACTTCTTAGGTGCACCCTTAGGCTCCCCTGATCGTCCATCCAGATCTGAATGAAATAGAAAAGAGGAATGGAATCCACAAAAATATTGAATTTGGAAAATATTAGAAATAGAATTAGAGAATGATTGTCAGTTCTGATTCTAAAGGCATTCCATTGTTTGACACATGATGTGTTTTTGAATTTGATATCTTTTATTGATCGGGAACTTCTACTCACACATCAATTTTCTAAGTCCCCCTGTTTTCCCTCTTTTATAAGCCCTCCCACTTGATTTTAAGCATCCCTCATGTATTTTTCATAATACCCTTTTAGATAAACCTTTCACCCCTCTTACAAATCATTTAACTCTCTCAATCTTCACTCTTATACCTAACGTAAAGATCCCCATCTCACACCTCTCATTTTCCCTCTCCCTCAAATTTTCTTTGAATTCAAACTCATTCCCTTTCAAACACTCCGCCCTAATGTTCGTGCACTAATGTTCGTGCATGAGAGATAATCTATGGTGGACGACAAAATAGATAAATGGCTGGTGAGAGAACAAGGTCAACGGCAAGTGATAGATTTAGGCCAGAAAGGATGATTGTAGTGATCGGAGGTATGTATTTATTTAGATTGGTTTTAAAATAAATAAATAAATTGGGAACATCTCCTTCACGAACTCTTGTTTGAACTACCCTATTCGAGTAGGGCAAGCCCCACTCGGATAGTCCAATTGAGCAGGGCTTGCCCCGCTCGAACAGCCCAGCTGAGCAAGCTAGGCTAACCTAGCCAAATAGAAACAAAACAAAAAAATCATTTTTTTAAATAATAATTTTAAAATACTAAATAACTAATATGTTTAATTTTAAAATAATTTCTAGTATTAATTTTAAAAATACAATATAATGTAAAAAATTTAAAATATTTGATAGTATAAATTATTTTTTTAATGTAATTTAAAAATAAAAAATCAAAATTAAAATATTTTATTAAAAATATTTTTTTTAAATACTTAATTCATTATTGTGCACGTTTAACACAATATGACATGTGGCAAATACGAACGCCGAAAATGAGTACTTTGTTCTTATTGCATCTGCCCGACAACGTCGGGTTATAAAGAGGATTAGTCCATCTAGGTATGTGGCATCTACCAACGACTCGTACGCAGAGCCTATAGCAGATGAGCATGGTGTAGGAGAGGTGCATGAGCATACTTAAGAGGCATCCATCCCCGAAGTGCCTGTAGACCTAACTCTCCTCACTGGCTATCTCATACACGTTGTTGCGCTTATATGGAAGCATGAGATAATGCTTTTAAGATTAAAAATTTGTACTTATTAATAATACCCGATGTACTAATAGTATTTGTTTCAATTGTAGGAGCGCCCGTTGCTGAAGTGTATCAACCATTTGTTTCAATTTGTATAATGGGTTATGGCAGGGATATATTGAACGTTCTGGACTATTCCCACTATTTCACAATTTCGTACCAAATAGTGAGTTGCATCGTCATCTCTGCATTCGTCGAGCAATGGTACCCCGAGACGAACACTTTCCACATGTCGTTTAGGGAGATAACTATCACGTTGGATGATGTGAGCACGCTACTTGTTATTCCCATGGTTGGGAATATTGTCTCCCTCAACCTGGCGGATAAGGCACAGACATTGGTATCCCGTGCATTTGGAGTGATGGAGAAGGAGGCCCGTGGAGAGCTTGGGTCTGCACATGGGTGTTCAATTAGGTTAGAGTGGCTACGATGCAAATTTCAGGGGTAACTGATGATTGTGGTGATGAGGAGATCAGATGCTCCCCCAAGGCATACTTTCTCTATCTGCTCGAGTACACGTTGTTTATGGATAAAATAACCAGTCGAGTGTTAGTCGGTTACCTCCACTGCTAGGAAAAGCTCAATAGCGTACATACTTATGTGTGGGGAGCCACTGCACTGGCATATTTATATCGACAGTTGAGGTTTGCTACAAGGTCTTTGGTACGATAGATCACTAAGTACCTTACATTGATGGGAGGGTGGATATATATATACGAGCACTTTTCCTACATTGTTCCGCACTGAAACATTGACTACTAGCCCCGCTAGCCCCATCAACCCTGCCAGCCACACATCCAACATTATAGGTTGTGTAGGGAGACAGGTAGTCTTATGGAAAACATGAAGGCACTCTAGGAGTCCATTGACGCATAGGGCCCCAACGAGGTATTGTATATATTTTTATATAGTATAGTTTAATTTTTTTTTTGTAATTGTCTTTTATTTGTCTAACGTATATGTTAACTTGTGCAGGTCATGTGGTCACCATACGACGACTGCAGGCAATATCACCCACTGTTTGATGTTGCGTATTACTATGGCATGCTTAAATGTCTTGACATCATAGAACCATATCATCCAATGCAAACCCTGAGGCAGTTTGGGCAACAACAGATCATCCCATCTACCCCATTGGCTTCAAGATAGCGAGTATATGGTGTCACTGCATCATTATACCATCCCAGTTATGTTTTTTATGATGAGGTGTAGGCGGTATGGTAGAGCCATGTATTCTGCACCGAGCATCGACCCATGCCCTCACGTTACCCCAATAACTGTGCACCTGGCTATATGGACAGGTATGCATTCGTATCACATCGATATGTGCAGAACCTAGACCATAGATCACATGGAGCACCATAGTCTCAGTAGATGAGCTCCAGACAGTCATACACGACAGAGGCGATATATCATTTTAACATTCATATTTTTTATAGTTCTCTCATTTTTGTTAATTTTTTTCATTGCAACTTATATTAAATTTATCTATTCTTATTTCAGCGTGTTGAGCAAATCGTGTTTATACTAAGACAGTCGTGGAGGGTCATCCTAAGAAGACCGAACATAGTAGTTTGGTGTTTGCGATTATGCAGGTTTGGGATATAGTGACTTGTCATGGCAAGCCCACGACGGCAATGGCGACACCAACGAATACGTACAAACAAAGGAAGAGGCTGATCACAAAGACCACATAGACAAAAAAAATTTCCTTTTTAGTTGACGAGTTGTATTTTATATTTTATAGGGGATGAGGTCCCTAATACATTGTATTATTTTGTTCGAGGATGATCTTATTTATATAAATCACAGTTGTTTGTTCGCATTCCTTCTTTACTTGTTATTATGATTACATTTTTATACTTTAAAATCATGCACTAAAAGATCTTAATCGCTTAATGAAAAAATAAAATAAAATGACTGGTAAAAATATAATGAATTAATATAATTAGTAGGTTAACTATCGGGAAAGCTGCAAATATATGACACAGGTACCAGCTCAATGGTAGGGCTTATATCATTTTCAAGTATATTAATAGTACATGGTTGTAGGACTGTGTGTGAGTTAGTGATGATGCATGCGGAGGTGTATGCTTTGAGTAATGGTTTTGAAGTATAAAAACTGAAATAATATTAACATTAATTACCAAAAGAATAATTTATTACAAAAGGGGGTCATCCCTATCGATTAGATGTAGAAGTTGTTAATACAAAATTATACAATCAATGCATTGTGCAGGATAAATCTAAATTATCTTCCGCCTCAGACAGTCGTCAATCAAATCCACTATCTCCTGTGTTGCTACATCATCACTAACTACACATCGAAATTCCTCAATTCTTGTTTCATACGAATGTAGTATCCATCCCGACGTATTATCATTTTGGTATCTATGCCAAAGTGTCGTGATGGGTGAGATAGGATGATCCGGTATG
Source organism: Platanus orientalis (assembly GCA_025762735.1). Classification (NCBI taxonomy): domain Eukaryota; kingdom Viridiplantae; phylum Streptophyta; class Magnoliopsida; order Proteales; family Platanaceae; genus Platanus; species Platanus orientalis. The sequence continues at coordinate 8,408 of JAOXJP010227045.1, read as the reverse complement.
AGGAAGACTTACATGCATAACAATAGTGAAGCTAAACACTGTTGAATATGATTGATTGCAATAGCACCCTACGCGTTAACGTTTACCTGTACAAAATGGTTATTGTTTATGAAGCCTATAACAACTTCTTTCTGGGTGACAGCGGATAATGGGTCGGATCGAAGTGTTAGGAATGTCAAACATTATCATACACTCAAAAATGTATGGTACAATATTGTAACAAGAGGCTATTAGGTGTCCACATTCTGGTGAGATCATTCAATACTCGTATGAGAGATTTTTCCTAAAGTACGCAATTGAACACCTAATCTCCTTCACTGTTGCAAACCCATAAAAAATTGGCTCATAATAGTGTCCATAACTGTCAAATTCCTGTAACAAGTCCATCCAGACTTATGGTCAACTATCGTCTCTCATGCCCAACAAGCTAGCAATTGCCTGGAACCCGTAATTTCCATCGGCTACTATATCTACAATATGCTGGATGAATGAACGTATGCCTTCTAGAAAGTGTCTGATGTATATATTATAGGATAATGATCGAACTAACAATGTACGAATGACCTGTGATAGAAGGGATAATGCATAAGCAATAATAGAATGACAAATCATAAGAATTAATATGTAATATTTAAGATATAAACTATTACCTTCTCCTTCGCTTTCCTTTGTCGTGTTGGTCTCATCAATTGTAGAGGGTTGACATCTACTAGAGCAGTGCCTACTAAGAAGTAGCTATCCTGCATTGATGGTACTTTCTCAAATGCAGATGGCTCACGTCAAGTAGATTTATCCATCTTTTGAAGTGACTTACCTCGCATTGTTGATTTCATTTTTCGTTCCTCTATATGTGTATACTTTGGATTTATCAACGTCCTCAATTTTCTAAGCAGTTAAGCCTTGCTTGACTGGCCAGCTTATGTGTAGACCTGCTTAAACAAATTTAATTCCTCACAAGGAACATCATCCTCGCTTGCATGGTTCTAGTTTGAGGTGGGTTGCATGTCAAGTTTGCACTAATAAGGATGCATAAAATCAAGTGGGATCAGATGCCCCTGCTTACTATGGTTAGCAATTTCATGAGTGCATGACAGACCGTGGGTGAGTTTAAGCTGACACCCGCATGTAAAGAAATCAATCATAATAAAACCAACCCACTTTATCTCATCAAGTAACTTCTCAAGTGCAGTGATAAATACGTTCCCATGGAGTTCCCTAAACTTAAACGACATGAAATTGTGTTGGATGATCATCTTTAATTTCTCGAATGATGCCTTGATTGTTGTATGCTGTAATAAGAGCATATTGTGTATGTTCGGCCAAGATGAATCAAAATTTTCCTTACTAGATCCCAGCTGCCTCTTCAACCTGGCATGGACACTCTCAACCCTATAGGCAACATAAGGAACAACTAGTTAAGTACCAATCAATGAGGAACATTATAAGTAGAATAAAAAATAAAAAATAAAATACAACCATACTTATTCGTTGTTGTGGCCCTCAAATGCATAACTTGGTTCATCCAAGCTACAACAAACCTATCCTTATAGGTATCCAACCAACTACTCCTCACATAGTCAAGTGCATCTGGATACACACTAAATTCCTTCTCCAATAGTGCTATGTGGTTGTGGTAATCATCTTCTGTTGATGACAACACCACTAGATTTTAGTAGGTCATGAACAAATCTCACACCTCCTTTGTCGAAAATAACTTCTTACACTTTGCAAGCACATTCTTATTGATGTGCCACCTACATAACAGATGTGTGACAGTAGGGAAACACTCGTGAGATAGCATTCATTAGGGCTAACTCCCTATTTGTCACAATAACGTAGGGCAAGACACTATCATTCATAATACCATGCAAGACATCCATGGCCTATTTGAAGTTATCCTCCCTCTCATGTTGTAGAAACACAAACTCCACGGAGAAGATCATGTCAATAGATGTCAACCCAACGATTTTCAAGAGGGGCATACAATATTTGTTCATTTTATACGTGCAATCCATGAGCAACACATGTGGGAATGCATATAATAAATCCAAACTGGTTGGGTGTGCCCAAAATAAGTCAGTGACAACCTCACTATCCTCATTTGTATGGTGTCACTCGATGTACTGATGCTCAGCCAACAGTCCTAATAATTGCTACATTTGAGATCTCTCAACCTTCTCTTCTAGCTTATATTTGTGTCGTGCATTTATAGATTGCCTTCATTGTAGTTGTATTAAAGGGATCTTTTTTCCTCACAGTGACTAAAATGTCTTTTGGTCACACGTTATTCTTGGATATGTCCTTTAATAATGAGTACTCTTCTTTGGATAATCTACCAACATAAGAGTAACCCTCTAAATGATCGGCAACCGGATGGTTATACGCGTCGTATACAACTTTCAACATCCAATCATCATCGTTGGACAACTTTTTACCCTTCAATTGGAATGGATATTCACATTTTTTGGTACCCGTCCCCCTAACATTCGCATCCACACAAACGTTTTTAGACCTATTGTCTTCTCTGTACCATCCACTCTCACATCCTAGAGCCAGACTTGGTTTTCTCACACCACCACCAGAATCAAATTTCAAAATTGTAATCACAAATCTATTCCTCTTTCCAATATTTGTTGCTCACTTAATCAAAACCATCCAACTTTTGAATATCTGCACAAGAGAGGGAGAACACAATGGTTAATTGATTTAATAACATTAGCGTATACTACAGATTGATTTTTATCTTGTATGTGATGAACTCATAAGTGTAATCTACGACCATTTCTTTTGAAGCCTTGCTACAATGGGTTGAGACATTGGGCTGCAATCACAATATTAAATATATTAACTAATTAATAATATAAAAAAAATTTAAACTTAATTTTTTTTCAAACTTTTTTATCCCTATTTGGATGGCTTATCCGAGCATACCTAGTGGTGCTCGGATTGGTGTGTCAAAACATGGCATGGAAAATTAAAAAAAAAATTTAAAAACACATAAATATAAGTACCTAGGGGCTTCCTTCTCTCTCCAAAACAGTTCCCTGATATTCCATTGCTTGAGTTCTCGCTTGTAATGGCAATAGGTTTGCAAATGAGGAGTGTTGGGATGGAGTTGGGAAGAATACCTAGGAAGTAGATGGAGGAGTGTTGGAAAGAATGAGAAATGTAGGAAGAAGATGTAGTTTTGGAGGGGGAGAGTGAGGTGTGCTTAGAAGATTTGTTTTGTTTTTTTTAATGTTTGAAAAGGGTATAACAGTCTTTTCATATTGGGGTATTTTGAGAAAGTAAAAAAAATGGACTTTTAAGTGAGGTGCACTTAGAAATAAGTGAGGTGTCAATAGAACAACCCTTATTGACCACCTACTTTTTCAACTGAACACTTTTCTGCACCCTTTTTACTCCTGAAAAACAACACATGTCTGTTTATAATTCACCATATACACTATAGAGGCAATTTTATCACAAAACATTTGCTTCGAATAGAAAAAAAAAATACAAGTATTCCATTTGTCGTTTAATTGCCAAGAAATGGAAAACAGATCCAGTGGAATCCACTAGAGATCAACGGCTAGCACGATAGAGAGGAGGTAACCCAAAATTTGATCACAAATCTGACCTTCTGAGATGGATTTCGTTGGATTTGCATAATTATTGATAGATTTATAATCCGGCCAACCATATGTGGGGAAACCGTCCAATCAACGGAATCCCATGCTAGATTCTATCAGATTTGTTCTAAATTTGGACGAACAGACAAAGCCTAAGGGTTTTGGGTTATGGTTTCTAGTTTCCATATGCCTACACATCTTTGGTGCCATATCTGGACACGTATTTCATGGGCAATAAATGGAGACCCACTACTGAGCGAGTTCCACGACCCAAGAAAATAACTAGGGTGGACCCAAGTAAATAACAAGGGTGATGATATATTTTTAACCCTAGGAAAGTAAATAATTAGGGTGATGATATATTTTTAACCCTAGGAATTTTACTCCCGTTTATACCTTGCAAATGGTGAACCCTCTAATAGCCCTTTTGGATTATGAGGAATAAAAGAATTGTTGGCATAGGTAGGACTGTAAACGGAGCGAATTTGAAGTAGATATAGATACATCTTTATTTGTATTCATTTAGTTAATCAAATATTATATGAAAATTCAAATATCTACGAATATTTAAAAATATGATCCGTATCCATATTTGTTTATTTAAGCGAATTTTGGATGTATATTTGGATATATCCTATTACACATTCTATCACGAAATTAAGATTTTGAATGACACAAATATTTTGGGATTGAAAACATGGGGTGAGGGAGAAAAGTGGAGAGGGATGTAATAGTTAGTAACAATAGTAAGATGAGCAGAGGCTAGAACACCCTAGAGATGATGTTGGAGGTTTCCATGTCGCTAATTCAAAGAAAATATGTGAAAATATAAATAAAAAATAGAAAGCCTATTCATGGGGACAAATAAGTACGGATAAACAAAATTGGATTAGATGAGGGACATTAAGGAAAAATAAAGGTGATGGATGACTAGATTTCAGAGGCTTGCATGAATTCAATAAAGCTATGTTAGTTAAACAAGTTGGGAGAATAATAAGGAATCCTAAATCCCTATATGTTAAACTATTAAAATCAATTTACTACCCCATGCACAATGAGTTTCTTGAAGGTAAAAAATTGAAACAACAGCTCATTGGTATGGAAAAGAATATTTAAAGGTAGATAAATTTTGGAAAGGGTACATGATGGGAAGTAGGGAAGGGTGATAAAATAAAAATTTGGAATGACCCTTGGATTCCTACAATCAAAGGATTTAAAGTTAGATCTGGTAAACAAGAAAATAGTACAATATAATGTATTAGAGATGTCATTAATGAAAATAAAGAACGAAATATAACCAAATTACAAGCTGAAATTATAGAATAATAGATAATGAAATAAGAAAATATATGTAAGTAGTACTAATCATGAAGATAAATTAAGATAGCATAATAATTGAAAAGGATTATATACTGTAAAATCATGATGTTTTATAACTATGACACAACAATTTTCTCAAAGTAAACAGTCGAATATAATGAGTAGAAATTATGACAATATACATAATGGTACCCTCAATATTACTAACTCCAATAATAATACAAATAACTATAATAATAAGAATATGAGCAACCAAACTAATAATAATGATATTAGTAGTAACAATAATAATAATGGTTTTCATAATTGGAGTATTCTAAATAATACGAGTAAGAACAGTAGATATAGTAATAATAATAATAGTAATATAAGTAGTAACAATTACATAGTTAGTAATGTTATTAATAACAATACTAAAAATAGTAGTAATGAGCTAGATACTACAACGAGGAGTAATAGTAATAGTAGTAATAATAATATAGATAATAATGTTATTGATAATAATATTAACAATCATAATTTGTATGAGTTAGATAATACACTAATTAATTCTAGCAATAATAACAGCATAACAATAATAATAATAACAATAATGAAGTACAACTTCCATAAAATAAAATATGAAACTAGAATGTACCTCATAAGATAAAACACTTTTTTATGGAAGGCGTGCCATGAGGCACTGCTGATGAAGATGAATTTAACTAAAAAAATGCTTAAATATAGATTATATATGTCATATTTGTAAAAACAAAAATAAAACTATTTTGCATGGTTTAGTTACTTGTCTAGGGATAAAGAAGATTTGGTTTGCATCACCCCTATCATTTAGAATTATGAAAACATGATAATGGTAGTTGTACTCTCCATGATTAGATGGAAAACTGGTGGTTTATGCCCAATATAAAAAATAGAGATAGAAGATGGTTATATGAATACATTACAATTATATGTTGGTAAATATGGAAACACAAAAATCTAATGTTATTTGAGAATAAAAAGTACAATATGAAGCTAATTTTGGATAATGCATGAAAATTTAAAAAATTGAGCTAGAGTAATTGATTCATCATCAAGAAATAAAGATAACTGAAGACCAGATTCGCTAGAGTTCCTGCAAGAAGAGATGATGAAAATAAACTTTGATTGACCTCTTTTTGAACAAAGCAATCAAGATGGACTGGGTGTCATAATAAGAAACAACAAAGGCATAGTACTAGCAGCAAGAATTGGATGACAAGAAATTTGCACACCACTTCTAGCGAAGGGTGAAACAGCTTTATTTGGCTAAAGGACAGCCATAACATTGAGCATACAAAGATTGATATTGGAAGGAGACTCTTTAGAAGTTATCAATATGCTTAAAGGAAACTTGGAGGAGTGCTCTAGTGAGATCCAATTATTTATTGGGGGCTGCAAAATCTACTTTCCTATGTTTGATGGCATAAAGTTTAATCATATATAAGTAGATTGAAAATAAGCAGCCCATGCACTAGCTAGGCATGGAGAGAATTGTTAGGATACTACAAACTGGACAAAAAAAATTTCCACCTTGGTTAGAAGATAGTGCTCTCAGATGCATGAGGTTGTACCCAAGTATTAAAGTAAATAATTTTCACTTTGCCAAACAAAAAAAGAGAGAAAAAGAGGCACCAAATAAAATAAAAAAAAAAGAAGAAAATTCATGTGTCAATCCGTGACATGTCTACAAAGGTTTTTTCATCATAGACAATCATCCTCCATAACAAAATGGGGTAGATTTGAAAGGGAAACAGATGTATTGTGATGAAAAAAATGTATGCAAGACTCTGTGATGAAAAAGTGTATGTGAGTCTTTGTAATGAACTATAAGCTAATGTATGGTATGTTGTGGCTTAAAACGAGAATGATTGTCTGTTTTGAGACAGACCTCTAAAGGCATGCCATTGATTGACACATGATGTGGTTTTGAATTTGATGTCTTTTATTGACCACCTACTTTTTCATCTGAACACTTTTTTGGACCCTTTTACCCCCAGAAACAACACATGTTTGTTTATAATTCACTATATGCACTACAGAGGTATTTTTATCACAGAACATTTGCTTCGGGTTTAAAACGTCCAAAAAACAAGAGCTCAGTTGAAAAAGTAGGTATCCAAAAAGAAGCACTGAGTTCAAAAACACATCATGTGTTAATCTGTGGCACGCCTACAGAGGATTTCCCATCACAAGCAACCATTCTTTATTTCAAAGTTATGACATTTCAATAATTTAATATATCATGGCTAGAAACAAATGAATCTATGTGATTTGGCTTGATTTGTGTTTGCTGATATGCACACCTTGGGCCTTGGCCACTCATAACTTCATTAACTATTCAACTTGGAGGCTTCAGGGACTCTTGCAATCTATGCCAACACATTATCGGGTGAATGACTTCTAACTATACTCTCTCGGTACATTATACCATGAACCACAATTGTCTACAACTTCATTACTATCTCACTTGTATGCTTCTTTTGGCGCTTATGCAACAAGTTAGACAAACCATAAAACGTAAATGAAGTACAGAAAAATCAAATTAAGATAAAAGGAATTTATGTGGTTCGGCCTAAGATCACGTCCATGGGACAAAACTATCACTATTATTTTGTGTGCTATTCTCATTGGGCCAATCCCTATTTATATACAATGCTCTCATAGAAATAAGGGAAACTAACCGATGTGCTAAGAGTTTTTTAGAAGCATCTTCTTATGTTCTAGCCACCATGCTAGAATTGCTATGCCTGAATCTAAGTCCAATGGGAGTGATACATGTCCAATGGGAATGACACAATAAGGTGTCAAACTTCTAGACTAAACATTAACCTAATACACTAACCTAGCATAATGCACAATTTGAACTTGAGTACATACACACTTGAACTAGTCTTTTGCTATCAAATTGCAATTCCAATGTTTTGTGTATCTACATCAAGAAGGATTTCAAGATTTCATCTTTTTGGCTACAGCCAACCTTCTCCAACATTTTTGTCTTTATGTCAAGAAGGATTTCAAGATTTCAATGTTTTGGTTGCATATAAGTATGGTGTAATATTTATTTTTATTTGATGCACATAGTGTGCTGAAATCAGTTTTGTTGATATGCATTGAATCCTAAAATTAATTTTTGATACACCTAGGTTGTTTAAAGTCATTGTTTTAATGCACATGAAACCTAAAATATTTTGTTGCACTATAAATGTTAAATGTTGAATTTATTTTGGTTGCATTATAAGGTTTTAAAAAATAAATAAATGTATTAAGCATTTAATTCAAAACTTTTAGATTCAAAATGTAGTCTTTAAATGCCGAATTTTTATTTGAGTGCACATTAAGTTTTTTTTTTGTTTTTTTTTGTTTAAGATATAAATAAATATATCAGCAATTAACTCAAAAATTTAGATGCAAAATATAGTTGATAAATGCTGAGAATATTTAGAGTGCACTATAAGA
>JAOXJP010227044.1:0-11376 GCA_025762735.1 Platanus orientalis | reverse complement strand
ACTAAATTCAATTCTTGAAAACTTTTGTTTCCGCACTTTAAATCTAACCATTATTTGAGGGCTTTGGAATTACTCTACATCAATTTTTGGTATTTCTCCCTTGTCCTGCATCAACAACACTTAGTTTTATATCCAGAATAACAGTAGCTAAACTAGGGAACTATTTAATATTCAAATAGATTAACAGAAATAACAAAATAAGTCCAAAAGCAATGCCACATAGAGCTGTATCAGATCTGATTTCTGGAAAGATTTCAGAGTCGAACAAAGACTTCCAAAGATTCTCTCATTGGCTGCCAGATAAGAGTGTAATCAGAAGCAAGTCACTCACAAACATAAAAGAACAAAACCTCAGATTCCGGCTGATTAGTATCAATTTCCTCTACTTGAAATAACACCCCATGTACCTATTCAGCAAGACTTCAGGTCAGCCTCTATGGAGCACTAGGTAATTCAAGAAAAAAACAATCCAGCACTGAAGAATCTCTCAGTTAACAGTGAGGTATTCCAGGTGACAAACAGCACATCAGTGTAGCACACACACTGGTAATTACAAAGAACACAGGATTGACCTCAGTAGATTGGTGTTCTCAGTACATCAATTCAAAATTCAAATAACTTTAAGGGAACCCTCCAAGAATGCCACCAAGCAATAACACCAGCAATAAATAGTCTTTGAATTGACTTGGTTTAGTAGTTATCGAAAGACCAGCATGGAAAACTCAATCATGTGCTCGTGATGGCACCGGTTCATGTAATACTTCTCCAAAATTCCAGGGAATCCAAACCAAGCTGCTGTAGAACTGTTCCAGGTAATTCTTCTTCAAATTTCCCGGGAACCCCAATGAAACTTTCTTGAAAATGATCCAAGGACCCAGTTGGAGTGGAGGCCAACTGAGAACCTGGCTCTAATACCAAAATTTGTTGTTATCAAAAGGTAATAGTTACAAAATATCAAAAGAAATACAAAGACCAGCAAAACAGCAAACCATCATAATCACTATAAGATATCCACTGGCATATCATCCCCACAGTAAAAGAAAGCTAGCCCCACTCCCCAGTTTGCCAGCTTGTCAGCAAGGGAATTTTGTTCCCTGGGGATATGAGAGAAAGTAGTGCCTAAAGCTAACGAAAGATCCCTAAATTCATTCAACAAGTGACAAATCTTCCACAAGCCAGTTCCTTTGTCCATCCCCCAACCATTGGCAACAGCCGAATCCCCTTCAACAAAGCAAACAACAACCCCAAATTTCTCAACTCACAAAGACCCATAAGAAGGCCCATAGACTCAGCTTTGATCGAGTCACAAACGCCCAAAGGTCCTCACCTGACACAAACAATGGCACTCATACTGTCCCCTATGACAAACCCAAAGCCTGCCGGCCACGGATTTCCTTTAGAGGCGACATCAAAATTGAGTTTTGTGCAGCCACCTCTTGGAGGACTCCATAGCAAGGGCAACCTTTTCCCCGAGCTAGGGGATAAGGAGATGGAAGTGACCCAATCCTGCATAAACATTGAAAACGAAAGACCTTCAAATTTCTTAGTGACAAAATACCACCCACCCACTTCTCTAATGATTAATTCAATTAATCATTAGCCTCTCTATTCTTTCCTTCAAAAATTCTATTGTTTCACTCCTTCCAAATCCTTCATATGGCCCCGTGAAGTAAACACCTCCAAAATAGTTTGGCACGATCACATAGTCCATTGATGTTCCATTGCTCAATAAAATGGAACATTTCCTCTGGCATTACCCATCGTCGATTCAGTTTGGCGAAAAAATAGGACCACACCCTGCTTGAGTGTCTACAATGATTGAAAATGTGATTTGATGATTCACACGTTTGTCTACAAAGAGCACACCATTGGGGACTAAAAGACATAAAGGGCCTATGTCGTTGGAGCATGTCCATAGTATTGGCATAGTTGAGGGCCACTGATGAGGACATCGGGTCCAAGGGCGCATTCTAGACTTACCAGAGACGCCACAAGAAAGTTGGACATCTACCTTGGTTCTAATAGAGGATCCCCACATGTCTATGACCTTAGGCTTTATTTACAGGGTTTTTATTGTTTTCAGACATTGTTATGTCTCTTGTTAGGGAGGGGGGGGGACACATTATTTGAGGATATTTTAGCCATCTATTGTTTTCTAGGGTGTTTTATGTCTTTTATTTTAGAGTGAGGGCATTTTTGATAGTTGTGAGAGTTGTTTGAGGGTTAGTTTAGTCCAATTTCTAATTGTTGTAATAACCTAACCGTGGGAAGCTTATTTATAGTCCCATGGCAAGGCCTTTTCCAATCTATGCAATTATAAAATTTCAAAATTGAAAGCTCTCTTCTTCTTCTTCTTCTTCCTGTGTCGTGAAGAACCAGTACCTAAAACCCTGAAAAGGGACTAAGCCCCCACCTAGTTTAACACTAGTGGTGGAGATCAGCCCCTTCCCTTTTGGTTAAAAGGTTTCCCCATCCCCTATTTTCTATCTAACAATTATTTCTTCAGGATTTTAGTTGCTGAAAACTGATATAATTGCAAAGAATTCATCACTGACCCCCTATCTTCGATTTTCTGAGCAAGGCATCACCTCCAGAAGATTACTAAGGCCTAGGCAACACATCATCCAGCAAGCCCTGGTTATTAGGATGAGGCGTTAGAAGAGCTGCTGGACAGATTTCGGAGGATCATACACCAACTCCAAACAACCAAAGCTTTGGTAGATTTGCTTTTCCCAGGGTGTGCTATACTCCTAGGCAACCCACTAGCAGGCAGCACCCCATACAAAAACTCCATCGATTTGAAACCCCACATGGGGTTATCCTAGGGTGGCGGCACCTCTTGTTTTGGGAGCCAAATTTTTGGACTTCTATCCATGCTTTGATTCTTGGCTTCTCACGTTGGGATATTCATAGGCAGCACATAGAAGACCACTGGGTATTATTTGCACATAAATCAGGTGTTATCTATTCCTAATGGATACTCTTTTGAATCCTTAAAGTAGTGAATTTGTTGGACTGTTATGGCATAACATTTTGGACTACGGGTTAATTTCTATGAGTATATTTCAACACTTCAGGCCCATATTTTGAACCCTAATAATATCTACCACAGCCCTTGATCATTCACCATACAAAACCCTAATGTTCTTTGATGTTTTCCCACATCCTCACCATGATTTGAACACTTTTTAGCAATTTTATAATATCAGATTTTTTGGACAGCATGTTTACAATTCTTAGTACTTTAAATTAGTTGGGTTTCTTAATTCATTAATTAGGTTTCTTTATTGTTTATTACTTTTTTTTTCCCTAATTCATCTAATGCGTGATGAACCTAACTTAAAAACCACTTAAATTTGCATGTGATTGGTGCGAGTATGAATCTAGGTTATAACATTTTATTGTTTTTGTGATTTTATGTCTATATCATATATACACACTTAACTCACCTATATGCATGCTACATTAAGGAATTATTGGAGTCAACTCGGGGAGTCATGTCACTCTTTATTTTTATTTTTATAAAATATTAAAAAAAGTTAAAAATATTATTAAAAAAAATGTATTGTAATTTGGATAAAGTATTATCCATTTTCTTGATAAATATAAATATTTTGTAGTATCATAACTTGAAAATCCAAAATAGTCTAATACCATAGCAAGGAAGATGTTACTAATTGGGGCGGCCCAGTGCACGAGGCTCCCGCTAACGCGGGGTCTAGGGAGGGCAAGATGTACACAGCCTTACCCCCATTTCTAGAGAGGCTGTTTCCATGACTTGAACCCGCGCCACCAGGGACGCTAACGGTAAACCTTACCGTTGGGCCAAGCCTTACTAATTATAAACTCTAAATCTAAACTAAAGGAAAAATACTATTAGTATAAATATATTGACAACCAAAGTACATATTTTCAACATAAGCATAAAAACAAAATACCATTTTATCTCTACGGTCTAAGTCTATATGGTTAGAACTTCAAGTTAAAAGTCTAATCTTCCTACCACTTTAGCCTTCACTTTTCCAAGTTCTTTACTTTTTCTTTCTTCTAAGGTTTGAATTGTCTTTAAGAGCTCATTTGTTGGAGACTTTAGAAAATAAACCCCAAGACCCCCCTAAAAAAAAAAAAAAAAAGGAGTTTTTTTTTTGTGTTCCAGCTTGGCTTTGGGTCATTTTAAGGTTCACAAGACTCGGCTGAGTCATATAAATCGGTCTGAGTCAAATGAGTCTACCGAATTAGGAACTTGACTCAGTGAGTCAAGTACGGTTCAGAGTCAACACCATGACTCGACTCGTGAGGCTTAGGAGTGGAGTCAACTCGAGGAGTCGGCAAACTCTGGTCAAGATGGTGTAGATGAATTTAAATTCTGTTTTCATGGAAAATTTTGCACCTTTGAAAATTGAAAATTTCCCAGGAAATATCTCTACATAATTCTAATGGGGATGATGATTTTTAAAATCTAAAGACAAAATTGGGCCCCAATCAAAATTTCCCCATTACAATAATACAAATATAGTATTATAACTAAGGAACTACATTTTGATTTTGATTGCTATTAAACCCATTGGAATAAGGGACTTTTTGTTAGAATGTTCCGAAATAATGAAAATTTTGTGGAAATTTCACAAATAATAATAGTGATTATTTTAATGAAAACTTCAAGGGATGTTACGATAAACATGGTCACATGCTCAAGACTCAAAAAAAACAAAATAAACAATGTAAAACATCTATGTATTAAGCAATATTATTTACTACAAAAGATTGAAGTGCGTTATTAGTTTTGTCAGAAGCAACAAAACTAAAACTTTTAACAAAAGAATGGATTTGGGGTGGGTTTTTATCTCGGGCAAAAGAACTTCCAATGAAAGTATCAATATCAACGTACTTCCACTAAAATATTGTTAATATTTCGCTAATATCAGTGAAATTTCAACCAAATTTTGTAACTTTGTATTTCCCTGGGTTTCCATTTTGACACCCCTAGAAACGGGGAAATTTCACTGAGATTAACCATATTTATAACTACAAAAAATTGAAAAAATCTGCAAAATATCAGCAAATATTTTTACATATTTTGGCCAAGAAATATAATAATTATAAATATATTTTCATATTTATAAGAGAACGAAAATTCTGCAGCTTCCCAAGAAATTTAAAACCATATTGGTTGAGTAACATTGAATTGTTTCGCGTGCCTCATGCATTGTATCAATCTCCAACAATACAGGACTTGTAGAAGACCTATAATTAATGGCCTAAACGATTATCACAATCAAATTAAAAAAAAAAAAGTTTTTTTATCTACGGTATGCCACTCAAGAAACACAGATCAATCAGTGTGGACATAAGGACCAACATGATCTTAGGATCACTCTAATATTTTCCTAACAAAAAAGCCCACCACTCCTTCAACGTAAATATGAGTTGGACTAATACAGGTGCATATGCTGCCAAGAAAGTAAAATTGGATTACCATGGGTAGTCCACACGATTTGGACTAAGTAGATTAGAATTTTTGTTAATTTCTAATAAAGTCTTTTTATGGCCAACAGACCAAGTTTTTTTTTTTTTTTTTTTTTTATAACTTCTATAGTTTTAGGGGTCTTGATGTAATATATATATATATATAGTGTAGGAAATGGGTCACACTATTTGGGTTTTTAGGGACTTTTATTGGGTTGTCAAAACAGTTTAGAATGGGATCCACATATGCCAAATCGTGTGAGTATTTTTAGAAAGAAAAACTTGTTGATTATCAAGATCATTAGGACCCACATGTGAGCTATGCAATACCTGCAAGATTTCCAAGATTTTGGAGATCCTTCTAAACCCCACAATATCTTGTTTGTCAAGCAAGTAAAGTCTATTTAGTTAAGTATTTGAATTTAGTAGGATTCTCCTTTTTCTTTTTCTTTTTTGATAGAAAGTTTAGGAATTAATGTCCTAGATTGTAGAGATTTTATTTTATTTCATTGTAAACCTATATGAATAAATCAGTTGATTAGCTGAAAATGAATATTTGGAAAAAAAGACATGTGTTGAAGTGGGTATGGTATCCCAAGTTTTTCTCTCTTAACCCCTCACATGAGGTGAGCATTCTACCCTCTTTCTCTCCTATCTTCTCTCTTCTTCGCTCTTATTTCTCTGTCCTTCCTGTGTTTTCTGGTTTCCTTCTATAATCCCAAAACAACAAACTTGCATATATAGTTTAACACACCTAAACTTATCCAAATTTACTAAAATTTGAAACAGTGATACAATGTGGACCCAAGAATCATCATGTCAGAGCGTAGAATTTTCTTATGCATGGACAGGGGTACTTCAGAAATTTCACCACTACCCAGATTTTCCAAAATTTGAATTTTGGGCTTTTCTTTCTTTCAATCTGTGATTCCCTATACCATCCTACATCATAGACATAACCAGCTATGTACATCCCACAACAACACATTGGTGTTCGAGTATCTATAATAAAATATTGATCTAGTTATCTATTGATAGTGATATGTAAGAATAAAGAAGCAACCAATCATGTCATTTATCAAATGATCATGGATTAAAGGTTGCTAGAAATTGGTGCTACCATAAATGGTTACAGACATGTAAAGATTACCATATTGATACCACCAAGATTCAGAATGTTGGTTTGGAGGAAATGTCAATTGGGCCAAATATGGCATATATTGAATGTTGGAAATGTCTGAATATATAGTAAAAAAAGATGGACTTGGGAAGTGGAGGAGATGGGAAGGCTGTTGGATGTCCTGGACTCGTACACTCTCGGGGACCCGGAGTTGGAGGACGAGATGATTTGAGTTCGAGATGAAGAAGGAGGATTTACTGT
The DNA here is from genome assembly GCA_025762735.1 of Platanus orientalis. Classification (NCBI taxonomy): domain Eukaryota; kingdom Viridiplantae; phylum Streptophyta; class Magnoliopsida; order Proteales; family Platanaceae; genus Platanus; species Platanus orientalis. Next base: position 4,529 of record JAOXJP010227044.1, on the reverse strand, counting down.
CAAATCTATGTTCAACAATCTGTGTTTGCAAAAGTTGGAGGACTCGCCGGGCATTGTGCATGGAACCCTTTCATTCAACTCAAAGTGGCTATGTTTGTCTGGAAATTGTGGTGGAATCGTGTACCAACAATTGACAATTTGATTCGCAGAGGGTTGACAACCCCGAACTGGTGCTGCCTATGTGTGTCAATGGGGGAATCCGTTTCCCATCTTTTTCTTTATTGCCATTGGGTGCATGCGCTATGGTCCTATTTTTGGAGTAGCTTTGGTGTTAAGTGGGTGCAACCGGAGTCGGTGAGAAGCATAGTAGCTTGTTGGCCCTCACAGAGAAATATGAAGTAGAGTGAGTGTGGTAGGCGGTTGTGGATTATAGTGCCGGCTGCCCTTTGGTGGGCGGTTTGGGAAGAAAGGAATAGAAGAATTTTCAACGGTTCTTCGTGTCATCCAAGGAAAGTGTTGGATGCCACATGGTGCCGTTCGCATGATTGGTGCTTCTCTTCTAGCACAAGAGATGGTCCTTCCCTTGGGTCGTGGATCTTTAAGTGGGAGCGGTCCATCTTCCTTTCTTGTTAGCCTGTTCTGTGTTTTAGGTGCTTCGATGTTAGCATTTCTCATGCTTCTTGTAGTAGCTATCTCATTGTTTGGCTATTAATACATAGTTTATTTTTATTTTTTTTTTAAATAGTAAAAAAGATGGAAACTTAGAAAACAGATTGGAAATATTTAAAAATCTTGGGAACTATTCACTCATACTTGTTGAGATAATAAAAGAAGCAAAAAACACTCTTTTGAAGCAATATTAATTGTCTCATATAGTGATGAATCCATGATAAATAAGAAAATATTTCATTATTGGGCTGTGATAAACTCTGAAACTTATTGTTTTACACTTGAATCCTAGAAAACCCTTAGTAGCAACAATATTAATGCATGAAAATAAGCACATAATTCCATGTTATGTCAACTTACAATTAATATCCATATAAATAAAAATTAGAGGTCAATATCATATCCATAAATAAAGCAACATATCAAAGAGTCACAAAAGAACTCTGACACTCAGAAAATAAGAGTGCATATTACATTATTACATCAATGGATCAAAAAGAGATCTGCCAGCATGAACAAAAATTGCAAACATGCAGTGAGATTATACCCAAAAAGAATTCAGAGGTACTCGAAGTCATAATCATCCCAATGAAAATAATCTTGCCACACCTGAGTGGTAGTCTGCCCAACTCATATAATTGTTGTAGCTATTCACATACTTCTACATAATCTGCTCATTATTTTTTATCGATGCACCTTAAGAACCCCACGAAGGGATAATCAATATATTTTTGAACTCTTCTCATGGAATGATGGGATAACTCATACACATATCCAATGTACCCATCTGAGTTGTACAACCCACAATTATAACTCTAGGTTCTGCATGAAGATGAATGGACTACATAACCTGGTTTAAATACTATGTGTGTGTGTGTGTGTATAATCCATTGACATGTAAATTGCTACTCATGTTCATCAAGTAGAATCTCTTCACAATATTTTGCTCTTCTACAATTTTCAACTGTTACTCGGTTTCTTTGTTGATGGTATTCAATCCAAATGGATGGGAACCAGTCTTCCTATTCCTCCACAATGAATGGGCTCTATGGTCTTTAACACCTCATCCCCATATACTCTTCCCAACAACACAGCTTCCTTACCACCACCATTCCCATCCTCATAATTGTTGTCACAATCCCCGCACTTGGACTCCGTGTCCTATTCAGTAATAGCACAGATATCTATAGCAACTCACTACTTTCTGCCTCTTCATCTTGTCAATCCAGTCAACTCTAAGAAACTACAAAATCCTCTATGTTGTGCCCAATTAATTGGCTATCTAAAATATCTACAAATGTCAAAAAATACATCAATAAGGTTTAAAAGATCGCAGATACAAGATTTCCGTAGGAATACTTCTAAAACTTTTTATCTCACTTGTCAACTTGCTTGGTAAAGTAGGATTTCCATAGGAATACTTCTCAATGACATCTAAGATCTCAGATACAGTTTGTCTATATTTTTCCATTTCAATGGTATTGAACAAGTTGCTTGGATTTAACAAAAACCAGCAGCATGAAGATTTTTGTGAAGCTAGTTATCCCATCGAGTATCTAAAATTTTCAAGTAAGGATCTATTAATTTCTTCTACCTCTGTAATCTCTTTTATTATCTACTCTCTAGCTTTATCAATAGCTGCATACAAATAGTTCATTGTAGACCTATCATCACTATCAACAATGCGCAAGACACAAAAATGTGGCTTAGTGATTTGCACAATGACATCATATTCCTTTCAAAATATGGAATCGGAAACATAATCCACAGATTTTTTTTCTCCTTACTCTTTTTAGCATATGCTGAAATGTTTCATTCTCTAAATGTTACCATAGCCCTTAAGGCATCCTTTTGAGCCAAAGGTATTCTTCGATGCAATAAAATTTGTGGGAAAATGAATTCAAGTAAAACGAAGTATCTCTCTTCCACCAATGTGTTTTCTCATCAAATGCAATGTATAACATTGATTATATATATATATACATCGTGATTTTTGCACCATGAATTACAACATTATTTACCTCATCCAATTTTCCAATATCATGTAACATCAAATTTAGGCAATGGGTTGCACAAGGAGACCAATGAAGTGTGCAAAATTCCTACTCCAACAACATACCAGCAGCAACATAATTTACAGTATTATCGGTTTCCAATTTTGAACTACATTTTCAGGACCAACAAATAGCACCTCTCTAAATAACTTATACAACAAATTTGTTATCTTAGAAGCATTAGAGGCATCAACAAATTTTAAGAAAACATACCCTCTCAGACAATATACCAAAAAAAATTGATAAGATTTCACTTATATTTGTCTATCCACCCATCAACCATGATAGTGCATCCAGTCTCCTTCCATGTAATATGATAACTACCAAAAGTATTCATAACCTCCTCAACATTCTTGGCTATAAATAACCGCATAAAACACAAAATCTAAGACAAGTTGCTTGGTCATGATGGAAAGTCTCTAATTCTTTAACTATCAAATTTGGTGGCTCATCCTCTAATCTAATACCCAATTGACATTCCCATCAAAAACTTCCAAGACAATAGCATCATATCGACGCTTGAAATAATTTCAGCATAAATTTATTAAAAATATATCAATAATTAAAATTTGAAAAGTATATGAAAGAAACAGTTCAAGAATCAAAATTTTATATGTATATTATAACGATCACTACCTTTGTTGCAATCTTAGGTCATAGTGGACATAAACAAGATCGTTGAGTCATTGATGTTCCAAACAATTAATTTCTTTTTTTGAATGGATGTGTTAAAAAATACTCCAATTGCAATCGCAACCTGAAGCACATGTTTGGCTTTAAAGACGAATTGCTAACTTTTTTAGGTTCGGTGCACTAAATCCATAGGATATCCACCATTCAATAAATATGTAATATATTATATATATTTACTTATTTTGTGGAAATGTAATAAAGAAAACTGTATAATTCAAGTAGGGATAATGCAATTAAGGTAAAATATGTGTCTAACCAAGCAACATATTGTTGCAGTCATTAATCATAGATATCCATTCATATTCCCCTTCTACATTTATAAACAATTTCATCTCACTTGTCAACTTACTTTGCAAGGAAGGTTTTCCAGAGAAATACTTCTTAATGACATCTAAAAGCCCACATACAGTTTACTTATATTTTTCCATTTTAATTGTATTGAATTGTTGGCAGAATGGCGGAACAGGATTCATGTAGCCGACCCCAAATAGTTGGGATAAGGCTGTTTGTTGTTGTTATTATTGCATTGAATTGGTTGCTTGTATTTGACCAATAACTAGCGGTAGGATGGTTATCCCATCGAGAATACAAAATTTTCGATTAAGTTCTATTTTTTTCCCCATCCTCTATAATCTCTTGATCATCTCTTTTCTAACTTCATGGATAACTACATTCAAATAGTCTAGTACAAACCAATCATAATTATTAACAATGCACAAGATACGAACAAATGACTTAGTGATTTCCTCAAAAAATCAAATTCGATCCAAAATGTAGAATCCAAAACATAATCCATAAATTGTCTCTATTATCTTTATCATATGCCGAAATAGTCCATTCTGTGATTCAGTAATTTGCACAAAGACATCACACTCCATCCAAAATGTAGAATCCAAAACATAATCCACAAATTATCCCTACTATCTTCATCATATGCTAAAATGATTCATTTTTTAGATATTACCATAGCTCTTAATACATCATTTTGAGTCATAATACTCCGAAATACAAAAAAACAATGTAACACAGCGAATTAGAACAGGACAAATTATCTCACTAATACCAGTGTGTTTTCTTGGTTCAATTATGCACAAATAGGGAGATATTGTAGATGATGTTGCTCATAGAATTAGAGCGGGATGGTTGAAGTGGAGAGGTGCTTCTGGAGTGTTG
>JAOXJP010227043.1:0-11376 GCA_025762735.1 Platanus orientalis | reverse complement strand
TTTCTACATCGACATTCTTCGACAGTTTTTTATTCAATTTCTTCATTACTTCTAATAATATTGGAGCAATTTTAAATGAAAATATGTTGTTGACAACAATTTTTACTTCTATTACATATTTCAAATGTACTTACATAATGTATCAGGATCTCGTTATTTTTAAGTACTTATTTGTCTACAAGGGATACCTCTTTAGGAGATTCCTCTTTGGGGATTCTTTTCTAGGAGACTTTTGTTAAGAAAGTTTAAGTAGATCAATTACTTTTATTGTTTGCTTCGTGGGTATGGCCTCTTTAGGAGCACCGACTTTTTTTCCCTGTGTTTTTCTCTTCCAGAGAATCTTATCATTTGCATCAACAAGTCTTCCATGCTTTAAGCGTGCCTTAGACTCGTTTGCTGCTATATTAACTGGTTATCCTATAGGGACTTCAATGCGTGTTAGAGTATTAGAAATTAGAATGTGGGATTTTATTATTTTCTTGCTATCAATAAATATATCTGGTAATTGGTTTGCAATACCTTGCAAGTGAATAATCTTCTAAACTTCTAGTTCACATTGATTTGTATGAGGATCAAGATGAGATAATGTCAAAGTATTCCAAGTGATCTCTCGCCATGTCTCTAGTTGTGAATTTTCTCCCTATATTGGTGAAAAGACTGTCTCGTCAAAATAACAATCTTCAAATTGTGCCTTAGAAATATCACCAACTAGGGGTTCAAGGTATCTAATGATAGATGGAGAATCAAAACCAACATAAATTCCAATTTTACATTAAGGACTCATCTTAGTGCGTTGAGAGGGTACAATTAGAACGTTTACTGCACAACCACAAATGTGAAGGTGAAAAATATTTGGTTGTTAACCAAATACCAGTTGCAATGGGGAGTATTTACAGTAAGCAGTCAATCTGATCCAAATTAGTGATGCAACATGTAATATAGCATGTCCCCAAGCAGAAACAAGTTGTTTTGTTTTCATAAGAAAAGGTCAAGCAATTAATTGAAGTCGTTTAATGAATGATTCAACTAAACCATTCTAGGTATGGGTATGGGAAATAGTATGTTCAACATCAATCCTGATTACTATGTAATAGTCATCAAATGCTTGGGATGTAAACTTATCTATATTATCCAAACAAATCATCTTAATTGGATAATCAGGAAATTGTGTTTGTAACCTAATTATTTAACCAAGAAGTCTAGCAAATGCAACATTTCAAGTAGAAAGGAGATAAAGATGTGACCACCTTGTTGACGCATCTATTAAAACCATTAACTATCTAAATGGCCCATAAGGTGGGTGTATTGGCTTGTTGGAGTGGAGTAAACTCTCAACATTGGCCCATATATATCCCCTTGAATTCTTTGTAAAAATAATAGAGATTCAACAACTACCTTTGAAATGGATGGTTTGATAATCAGTTTACCTTGAGAATAGACAGTACACGCAGAATTTCTTTGTAAATGAAATTTCTGGTTCTTTCAGGGATGTCCATGTGAGTTCTCAATGATTCAATGCATCATAATTGATCCCATATATTCAAGACGATCATGCCAAAACATAAAGATTTTTGGGTTAGAGCACTTCTGGTGCATCACAAACTTATGTTTCAATTGTTCTCATAGTTGTATAATATAACCCTAAAGTGAAAGCATGTAATTTTTCTGATATAACTTCTAGCCCAAAACTATTGAAATAATATAAAGATATTCTTTAATGCCTTCATTGTTGGTTTCAACATGGTAACCATTAAGACATAGATCTTTAAAGATGAGCAAATTTCTTTTAGATCTAGTAGAATATAAAACGTTGTCAATATGGAGTTTTATTCTTTTTGGTAACATGATATTTTCTCTTCTAGAACCTTCAATTAGATTTGATGAACTTGATGTAGTATTGACATTAGCTTTGATTAATGTTAAGTGTTGGAAATATTTTCATCTCCAAGGATTGTCTGCATTGTTGCATTGTCTGCTAAGCACACATCTTTACCAATCATCTGGGAATTAATCAATCCATTAGTAAGACCCATGCCTCTTTATATATATATACAAAATTTATATTAAATTTAATTACTTCAAAAGATATAAAACATAACAAAGTATCTTGAAAATAACATTATAGACAAATTGTAATAATAAGATAAAGAAAAATACATTGATTGGTGTGAACATTTTCATCATCAATTAAATGATTAATTTTCTTATTAGAATCATCAAAGAAATCAGCAACATCAAGATGAGAAATGTCCACCCCATTTGGCGTATCAAGACAAGTCAAGGGATCCATTAGTTCATTGTGATCAACAAAATTTACCTCAAACCCTTTTCCTTTCTCTTTTATAGAGGCTTAATACAGGTCTACCAAATGTTTAGGTGTATGATAGGTTCATGACCAATGTCCTTTCATGCCACACCTATAGCATTTATCTACATAGTTCTTTGGATGTTTATTTTGTAAACTTTTTTCCTTTTTTTATTTTTGTATCAACATGTTTCCGCTTCTGGTGATACAGTGTGTTTCTCTTATTTAAAGAATTATGAGTATGTCCCCCTTAATATCGATAACTAGTCCTACCGTGTCCATGCCCACGACTACAATTTCTTTTATGACTATGAAATGAAGTTCCATTCACTTCAGGGAATGGTGTAGAACTGATTGGACGAGACTGATGGCTTTTCATTAAAAGTTCACTATTTTGTTCAACCACTAAAAGGTAGGATATTAGTTCATAAATTTTTGTGAAGTTACACTCTCGATATTGCTGTTGTAGGAGCACATTTAAGGCATGAAATGGTATTATATGTTTTTTTTTCTAACATATCATCTTCAATGACTTTCTTTTTCTCTAGATAATTTTAATTGTAAGCTGATTCTAAAGAGTGTAGAGTTGTACTCACTAATTGTCTTAAAATCTTACAACCTCATGTGCATCCAATCAGTGACGGAGCCACATGGGGGTAGGAGGGGGTCATGCCCCCTCCCAACTTTAAAAATGGGTGAGGATCGGTTGCACCCAAAATAATAAGTCCCCACACCACAGGTTGACATGTAATGGTTTTTTGAATTTGGTGCCTCTTTTAAACAGAGAAAAAATGTTCATTTAAACATATTAATGGTTTTAATACTATAAACCCCCCTTTTTTTGGTTGGTAATCATAAACCCCATTTTTTTTGGAACCTATTTTTTCATTTTAAAACTATTTTTATAGTTTTGACCCTATACACCTCACCTTTTGTGTGTGGGTTGGAGGAACTTACTATTTTGGGTGTAGCAGATCTTGCCCCTTCAAAAATTTCTTTTGTTGAGTATCTATTTGTTAACAAGGTGGCCTGATGGGTTGGATAAACATAAGTTTAATCAACTAGAACTAGTCTTTCACAAACCCCAAATTGTCTCCAGTGAAACCATGTCTAGCATCCATTAAAGGCTTACACGTGGCAAAAAAAAAAAAGAAGCAATCTAAGTCTTTAACCAAAGGTAAAAATCATTGGGTTTATTTTGTTGTCCCACATCAGCTCTTGTAGACGCTTAATGGACATTGGACATGGCTTTTCTATAGATGATCCGAATTGCCCTTGCTAATGCGGGTTCCAATAATTTCAAGTTTATCGGAGAGGTATCAAGCCAATACTAATCATAATTCCTTACAAAGGGTGTTATAGTAATATAAAATAAATAAATAATATATATTTATTGAAATACCGTTTTTAGGCAACATGTCATGTGTTGAATTGATACTAACATGATATTTCTCCAATCAAACTAGAGGTGATTTGAACTGTCGAATGTGTGACCACGCCACTACCGTTATCATTATAATTATGGATGCAATGGCCACCGTATCTATTACGTAACAAAATAACAAACATGGCCTCCTAACCCTTTCATTTTCATTTGGTAAATGGTTGCTAACCTTCCCAAACTTTTGTTAAGTGTCCATTTGTAAAGTTTGATAGACACTTTTTGTTAGACATTTATTGGCCTATAAAATATTTTATTACATCTTGAATTGTTTTTATAATACTTTTTTTGTAATACTATATATAGCCGAATATGTAATAGGTAAATGATAATGATAATAATAATAATCATAATAATCATCATAGTTTTAGTTCAGCCCCTCCAAAGATAAATTCCTGGTTCTGCCGCTACATCCAATTATAACGAGCTTTTGAAAGAATTACGATCTTCCGGTGCTCATATCTCTCCTTTAAATTATTCCACAGAATTAGAAGATCATTTACCATACGGTACTTAATTTTTTATTCTTCATAGAAATGATGGCGAAGAAATTTTTTTTGTTTTTGCACAATCTTGTTGGGATGCTTGGTTCCCTTCCTTAATAGTATTTTCAAGATTCATTGCATCAAGGTAGATCTCAGTTTCAATGATCCAAGATAAGTAATTCTTCCCTGAAATGTCAAGGGCGACAAATTCAAGTTTTGTTAGGTTTGACAATGTCTATACATGAAAAGGATATAATATGTTTAGCATAAAATCATATAAAAATAGGATTCTCAATCTATTAAATAAACACCAAAATTTCTAGGCATGCATCAACATGATAATCAACAAATTAGATAATGAGATTACTAATTCTTAGAGAGAGACTTACAATGAATTGACATTGTCACACGAAACTTTTGACATCGAAAGACAAAAAAGGAACACAACTTTTATAACAATTGGCTAGAACTTTATGCTGATAGTTTGTTATTAAATAAAATGCCAAGACAAAATAGAGAAATTGCAAGACAAGATATGTAAAACTAGTTTTTCAAGAACTCTATATCATTCATCCCTTTTATATATCATATTCATATTCCTTAAGACTCTCTGTTAATAGGCATAGAATCGTAATGAAAGGATAATCAAACGGTAATGAATTAAACCAATCATTAATATATGCCACTTAAGGGGTGATTCTATTAATGAAGGGAAAACCCAAGAGGTAGAAACTCAAGTGGTGGAAACCAAGAAGTGGATACCCAAGTGATGGAAACTCAAGGGGTAGAATTCCAAGTGGTCATCTACTAGTGCATGACTGCATTTATTCCGGTTAATAAATCAAACACAGATACAAAGCATCTTTTTTAATATCCGTTGGATATTGGATTAGAATGGATATGTAATTAACTTGAATAGACAGGATAAAGATACGCTTATGTCCACTCCTAATCTGGTCCATTTAAGTCCCTAGTTGGATAGTGAAACGAGACGCTCTAAACATCAATAAAAAAAAAAATCATCTCCTATCTAAAATGAAAATTTTAAGTGCCATGAGATGTTGGTTATTTTGAAGATTTAAATTATGTTAAAAAGGAAAACCAGATAGCCCCATTCTCCAAGCCAAAAAGCGCACTAGATCCGCCCGGCAAGATATGCCCATCTACCCCATTTTAGCTAAAGAGGTTGATAGACTGTGATAAGCTACATCAATTCTCAGCTCACTAAATGTCATACTTAGCTATTAAGGGTGTCAATTAGAACGGGCTGGCCCGATACCCAACATGAATGGCCCTAAAATAGTCCAGCTGGGCCAAGTTAACTTTTGGTTGGGTTGAATTTGGACCCAGCTTTCAGGCCCGAAGTTTTATTTCACAAGGCAGTTCATGAGACCACAGCAGAGTAGAACAGCCGTGACAAGAAGTTCCTTACCTTAGCTGGATCTCGTTAGTGCCACCTAAATGGTACGTAGGTGGTGGATGTGTGACGTTTGGAGCTGTTGTTGGTGCACCTGTCCCAATGGAAGAACGGGGTGTGGCTGTCTGAATTCAGCCCAGCCCAATCCGAAGTAAGGTGTAAAATATAGCCTCAGCTCAAAATTGGTATAGCCTAACAAATATAGTTACATGAACTTTTATGAAGGAAATTTTGGACTCATTATCAGCCCAAATTTAGCTACTCAAGCTTATGTGAAAGTTTCTTTAAGGGCAGTTTTATCAGTCCAATTTAAGGAGGAGATCTGAGTTTGGCCGGCCCAAACTCAACATGAAGACCATGATTTTAAAAAAGACTAAGTCCGGGCTGGCCTCGGTCCGGATCATCCTGACCCAATTGACAGCCCTACTAAAAATGATCAAAATGGCAAAATGTTCACTACACTGGCTTCAATAATTTAAAACTCCATCCAAAAATTCAAAACCCTACACGACGTGGCATTAAAAGAATGTAAGAAAGCAATTAAAGGATCCTTCCTTTTAACAAATAAAAAATATATAATTATCTGAGCAATTTATTAGATTGGTTGAGTACAATATACGCCCAATACTCTTATTGTTTGTTTCGTCAACACAATATGAATCAATACATCAATAAAACAAATAAATAATCCCAAAGAATGTATTTAACAAGCTATACGCCCAGTCAGATCCCCCCCCACCTTAATGAGAATGAGGGAAAAGAAATAAAAATGTTAGAAAATCGACCATGGGGATCTAATTATTTTTAGATAGAAACGTGCAAGGCTTCAAGAACCAAAACACGTCCAAAGATTTTGCTTCTGTATCAGCAGCAGCTGAAAATACACTTCTATTTGTAGTGGCATTGCCTTTGTCTCCGAGCTCCTCCTCCTTTATCGCCTTATTGTTCTGCTCCACTTCTTGAAGAATTCCCCTCTCCTGCTGAGACTATTAAAATTAATAAACATATAAGTATCCGGTAATCTCTCTTAAGCATGCTTCATCCTAACCATTTGATCATTTTTTAGGGTTGTCGTCGTCGTCTAACTGCGATTGACCCAATACTCGAACTTATAATGGGTCTTTCTTCTAAAGTTCGGTCACATTTCCTAACCAGTGCGGATTTCATCCGTCCCCTTAACAAACGTCCATGGTCGATTCATATGCAGTGCGGGACACATGGTGCCGAAAAAGTGAAATCCCCATGAAAGGGTTGTGGTCTAACCGAGGTTGACCCGATGATCTTATAATGAGTCTTTTTCCTCAAGTTCGGTCACATTTCATAACCGGAATAATGAAAGGGGAAAGGGATCTAGATTTGAGTTGGCACTTTGCAACCCGAAACGAACCAACCCGCACTTTTTTCAAAGAACCCACCCAACCCATCCGAATCCACCCAGATTGGGATTGAAGTTGCAAGTTTTGAATCAGACCCATATCTGACCCGACCCCATGTTACACCCACTAGGCCATGTAGAAAATGAGAATAGAGTTGAGACGAGTGCTTACCATAGGTTTGGACTTGGAAGGCTTAGGTGGGGCAGAAAAGCATTGAGGAGAGGGAGGACAAGTTCGAACTTGCAACAAGTTCTCTCCACGCCTAACGTTCTTCAAATCCACACTGATTGGGATGTTCTCTGTCTCCTCACTTCTTCTGCAATTGTTACCAATGTTAAAAACAAATCCAAACTAACCAATAATGAAATTTAAGGCTGCGTTTGGCAATTATTCTTTGAAAGCATTTTATGAGTTCTTTCTCCAAAGAATTGAATCTGAAGCAGAATAGCATTTGGCAATACTTCTAAATCATTTTTCAAGTCACTTTGGTTTGTTTTTCTGATCCAAAATCAATTCCAGAGAATGCGGATTCAGTATAATCAATTCTACAATAGTAAACAAAACGCAGCCTAATTAATTAAAAAAAAAAAAAAAAAAACACTTACTTTAACCACCTCTGTTTCTCTTACCCATTACTCTTCGCCATTGCTTCAGAGCTTCCTTTTTCCATCTCAAGCAAAGGCTTCTTCTCCTTCTCTTTCTGACTTTCATGGCCACAAAATTTCTCCGGCGACACTTTATTCGCTTCCATCGGAGTCTTATTCACATTCGATGTCTCCGAGTTTTCTCTTACTTTCGCTCTCATCGCCAATTTCTTCAATTCGTTGCAGAATTCTGTTACCTGATTCAAGATCTCCCGACCCGCGAAGAGATTATGCGCCGAAAGAGTGCTTTTCAGCTGTGGTTTCCGGTCAGTTTGTGAGGAATCTGCAGGACACGGAGAATTATCCAGTGGTTTCTTCTTCTCTGCGCTGGATTTGATCGCTTCTTTCATGATTTTGCTTTGATGATTCTGAGGAGTGGAGATGTTAGGGTTTTCATTCTCGCTATCTTCGTGGAACTTGCGTGGAGGCCGTGATTTTGTGGATTTCTCGATTTTGGGATCGTGAATTGATGGATTTGAAGCTGAGATGAGTCCTCTTCTTTTCAGGTTAGCGTCTCTGAAGCAGTGATTTTACTGAGATTAGTACTGAAACCAATGCTGCTAAGATGCTCAAATTAAATGAATTGGAAACTGTTGAAACTTCAAAGACAGGGTTTTTAATAGTACCTCCGATTCTGTTCGCCTAATGGAAGGGTATCTGAAATGGTAACTGAGCTCAGATGCTTCAACTGTAACAAAAATTTTAAAAAAAAGGAGGGGGGGGGGGGGAATGAAAATCAGAAAGCTTTGATAAAATTAAGGCAAATTCCTCTTCCACAAAGATCAGAAATGGAAATTTCATGTTTGTCGAGATCTGAACCTTTGGACTAGGTCCTGATCTAAGAAATTCTTCAGCGGTTTTTGGGTGTCGACAATCTGCAAAAACGAAAAAGAATATTTAGTTCAGGAAAAAAAATCAAAATTTTAGCTGCTTCTTTTAAAGAAATCGGGGAAAACAATTACCGGGCTTGCAGAACCAAGCTTCATCATCAACATATTCTTCAGAAGCAGAGAAATCGACCCATTTAGGAGCGTTTATGTGCTCGTACAAGACGTCTACGATGAATCTGGATTCAATGTTCTTCCAATCAATTTTGGCTGGCTCCATTTCTCTGAAGAATCTACGAACAGAAACAAGGAAAACGAAATAATACCCAGAAAGATAATTGACAGAGAGGTAGAGAGATGAGAAAATGAGGGCTTAAAGAACCAGGAAATTGAGCGAGCTCTTCTTCAATTCGAAATCTTTTAGAGCTGTTGATGATGCAAAACCCACTTTAAAGAAACACTTATAAAAAAACAAAGAAATTGGATCTCTGAAGATCTTGAGAGCTTGAAATGGTTGCAGAGATGCAGAGAAAGAAAGAAAAGAAAACAGGGCTTTGAGAGTGTATACTGATTTTGTAACGTCGGGGAGAGTGAACGTTGGGAGTCCTGGGGAGTAGCGTTTATGATTTTTTCGACCGTTAGAGATTCTTCATTTTCTTTTTCTTTTCTTTTTTTTTTTTTCTTTTTTTCTTTCTCTTCTCTTGTCTGCTAACGTAAAGTATGGACGGGCGGGTCCAGCTGTATGGCTCGGATATACTGGTCCCCTTGATCAGAATCTATGGTGGGACCAACTCTACATGGATTCCAATCTAACAATTTCTAGAGGCGACCTCATGTGAGGTCATTTGCAATATTTTAATCGGTATTGTATTTAACTATTTGACTTCCAATTGAAGCTCTTTCCTCTTTTCTTCTTATTTTTTGCGTGCTGCGCGGGTCTCGCACTTTGATGCAGCAGGCCATGGACTCGAGTGGTCTTATTATAAAAAAAAGGTCCGAATCCCCAATACCCACAGCCCGTGTTACAGCAGTGTTGTGCGCACCACAAGCTGGCATGTGGTGTATACAAGGTTAAAAGTGTAAGAAAGGCATTCAATTAAAATAAGTACCAGATTCAAAAAGCACATCACGTGTCAACTCATGTATACTGTGATACACTATGGCAGAGGATCATGTGGTAAAAAAATGATTTCATTATCATCACCATGGCCTTCATTTTGCTATCTAGCCCTTTAAGTCTCATATTAATAGTGGGGCCATTGTGATGGGTAATTATTTAGCAGACATTGGAGAAGCGAAACAAATATTGTGTGATTAAAAGTGTTAGTGAGTATAAGTTGACACACATTGTGTGTTGTAGACCGGATCTCCTCCTGCCACTTATGACATGCTAAGGTCCTGTCAAAGAGGTTGCAGGACACTATTGGAGGAAAAAAGTGAATTACAATTTTTGAAAAATACAATTCACCTTTTTTAGCCAGTCATTTCCGGTCACCTATTAGACAGTACCTTAATAGGTCATAGGCTAATAACAGAAGATCCTTTATGAGTTTATGAGTGTGCTGGGCTTAAAAGTATAAATAATAATAATAATATAAATAACTAAATAAATAAGTAAAAGTGCTCAGTTGAAAAAATAGGCATCCAAAAAGATGAATGAAATTTATAAACATATCATGTGTGAATATGTGACTCATTGCAAATCAAATTGCGTCTTGTTAGAGTAAACCTAAGTAAAGCTTTTGTAAAAGTTTTTGTTGCATAGTCTCAAATCTAGGTTTCTATATATTAAATTGGTATCAAAACCTAAGGTTGTGATTGGGATTTTTTGACATGATTGTCAAGTATGAAATAGAAAATTTTGATAGGTAGAATAGCTTTAATCTATGTCACGTGAAGATATATGTAATGTTGATTTAACAAGACTGACCAAAGCTTTGGTAAAGAAGGAAAAACTTCTCATAACGATGTCAACAGACAATAGAGAGAAACTCTACCTCAAAGCACAGAGAGAAACTCTGTGCGATTTAATTGTACTCGGCTGAGGATGTGTTGCGAGAGGTTACATATGATGTGTTTGTGCATAGGTTGTGGCTCAAGTTGGAGAGCCTATACATGACTAATTCTTTTACGAATATGTTATATTTTAAACATCTCTATACATTGAAGATGAGAGAATGTATGTTTCTGAAAATCTTATCTTGACGAATTCAATAAAATTATTATGGATTTGAAAAATATTATATTAAGATTGATGATGATGATCAAACTATTATTGTTTTGTGTTTTTTAATTGTATCATATGAACACTTTGTTACAACTTTACTCTATGAAAAAGATACCATCTCCATGGAGAATGTTAATACATCATTGCATTCTAGGGAATTGAGGAAGAAGGTATTTGAAGAAAATGGTGAGAAAGATGCAGAAGACATATTTATAAAAGGAAAAACAAAGGAAAAAATGTTGTGTAAGTAATAAATGTTAGTTTAGATCTAAATATAGATTGAAAAAGGGCAAAGTGTAGTGTTTTCATTGCAAGAAATATGACAACATTAAGAGGAATTGTTCAGAATGTTCTGATAAGAAGAAAAGTGACAATCCTAATACAACGTTGGCAGATAAACATGACAAATACATTAAAGATGTTTGCATAGTCTCCAAAGGTATATACATTTTTTTTTCATGATAAATGGATATTAGATTCAGGTTATCATTTTCATATATGCTCCGAGAAAAAATATTTTGATATGTTTCATGAGAAGAATACATGTTTTGTTTTTTTGGATGACGGATCCACTTGTGACGTCATGGGTGTTGGGATGATGAAGATCAAGATGTTTGATAGAGTGGTTCGTACTTTGGGTGGTGTGGCATATGT
>JAOXJP010227042.1:0-11376 GCA_025762735.1 Platanus orientalis | reverse complement strand
AAGTGAAAGTCACTTTTAGGTACTGATATTCAGCCCCCTGATGTCATCCTAATACATCAGGAAAAGCAAATTTCCGTGTACAATCCCAGCCCGATGGTGTCCAGGACGTTTTATGAAAAAAATGCATATTCTCTATTCAAAAAATTCATCATCCACTCATTTTATTCCATATGATGCCCTCGGGTCTCCTGGACACCATCCTGGAGACTAAATGCTGTAGGTAAGATCATTTCTGTAATCATAAATACTCGATGGCAACTATGTATTTTTATAGGGTCATGAGCAATATGATAAAACTGTAGGGCTGTTAACCGAGGGAATCCGAAGCAGATATAGATACATTTATATTTGTATTCATTTATTTAATGGAATACCGAATATGAGTTTGGATGTCTATGGATATTTAAAAATAAGATCTGTGCTCATATTTGTTTACTTAAATTAATATCAGATATAGATTTGGATATAACCAATTACATTATTTGTTAAAATATTAAGGTAGTATAATGTGAAAACAAATATAATCAATATAAAAGAGAACCAAAATCGAAATCCAAAAAATAGCATTAAAAATATAAGCTTTTCATATATTTCTTCTTGTTATTTTATATATATATACATGAGGTTGTTGGTACGATGGATTTTTTGAACAAGTTATAAGCTCCAAATTCAGTGCAAAGGGCTCCATATTTTGTGCAAAAGGGGACGAAATATATAAGCTAAACCTTCATGTTTAGCTTGAAAGTGCATAGCTCTCGTAGCACAGAATTGTGAATGATGAAAATGCCCTCAATAATTCTTTCCCTAGATTTACACTAACGAGAGCACATTACTTCATACAGAACGCCATCTTCCTCTAGAATTACACTACTTAGGGAATGTCCCATGTAAACACACGGGTCAGAGGAGATGTGGTAATTTTTAAGAGAGATGTGGCTGTGAAGAAATTGGGACAGGAAAGGAGTAACCATTTTAGAATCCAATTAAGAGAGAAAAAATTAAATAAGGAGAGACACACATGGCAATTTTCTAAAAAAACTAAAAAATTAGGAGGGATTGTCCAAATAGACAATCCTTTGCTTTAGTGTACACAGTCCTCTAAAGGCATGCCATTAATTGACACACCATGTATTTTTGAATTTGATGTCTTTTGTTGACCACCTACTTTTTCAATTGAACACTTTTTTGGACGTTTTTACCACCCAAAACAACACATGTCAGTTTATAATTCACCATATACACTACAGAGGCATTTTCATCATAGAACATTTTCTTCCTGATCAAAATGCCTTTAATCAATTTTTGAATATAAGGGCAATGATACACAAATGTAGATTAGGTAATACTCAAACATATATCCAAAATAGAAAAAATCTATGAATGAAATGATTGAAATTTCCGTTCATATAGAGGATAGACCAATGTAGTGATAACTTTTTAGTACAGTTGTAAACAAGATAGCACACCTTACTTTCAGGTCAAAGTTTGTATTATTAGAAACCTGTACTTTGGTTTGTGCCAATTCACAATGTAGCAAGATTTTTATTTATTCTGGTAAACCACAATGTAGCAAGATTTGAAGGATGGATAAAGATCAATTTTGATGGGCTTTATCTCATCATCATAGCCCAAGCGGAGATGAAAAGGCACTTTAATAGCCGCAAGAGTAAATCAGAAAACCATCTCCTCTCCATTGGTGGTCGAGTGTTTTGCTGTCCTATCTAGCCTTGCCATGGCCAAAGCCCTAATTGTTAGTAAACTTATCCATGAAGGTGATGCTTTAAACATGCATGGTAAATTCTATAAGGTACTATCTGGTTGCCATGAAGGGCATGTTTTCTTGTGATTCTAGGTGAAATTTTCTGAAGAAATAATATTCAAGACGTCTAGATGCCAAGAGTAAGAAATTGTGGATTTTCAAAATTTTCTCATGCACCTATCTATTTTCTTGTTAGCCACCATTTTATTTTCACACAACTCTTGCCCGAAAATCCTTCCTTTCATGTGAAAATTGTGATACAAGCTTTTCTTTTTCTTTTTCCTGGTAAACAAACAGTCAAAGGAAAAGGAAAGAAAATAATAATTTTTTTTTTCTTCTCTTGTCTTGTCATGTGTAATTTTATTTTCTTTTCCTTTCAATCATTTCTATTAGATTCAAAGCAACCGGATAAGGCTTAAGGAATTTTGGTCTTAGCTGTGAGTGGGAAATTACAGGCCTTGTAAGGGAAGTCTATCTTTGAGTAGCTCTTTTGGTGATATCTTTATAGTTCATGTTGAGAGATTGGCTAATTTATGTTGTGTGTAACCTTCTAAAGAATGCATTCTCCTCTTTTTCTCTTTCATTGGAAGAGAAAAATATGGAGTAAAAGAACTAAACGAGGAGAATGTATTTGGCTAGATAGAATCCTAATGACTTTGCGAAGAGTCTCTCTCTAATGATGTTTTAATGGTTTTAATGATCGTTTCTTTTCTTAAACCAACACTTAAAAAATAAAAATAAAATGAAATAATAATAATAATAATAATAATAATAATAAAAGGCCCTTAAATTGTTATTTGTGAATGCTCCTTCCCTCTCCCATGCATCCTACCAAAGGCCTAACTAATAACTATATTTTCGTTTTTTGACCACCATGACATCAGATTTCAACATTTATACCCTTCTATTTTACTTTGGTTGTTGTCAAGTAAGCTTGTTGATGTGGAAATTCCACATCACCATACTCTCCGTGTATGTGTTGGACTAGCAATCCAAGATATACTTAACAGTTAGCTTTTTTTGGCATTATAATCAAATATTATATTAGTTAACTAATTAAGCCGGGTCAAGGAGGTGTAGTTATCACGTTTCTTTAAAATAATGAAGACCTCTCAATTTATTGTGCAAGAGATCATGACCAAACTAACTTCAGCATACATTCAAGTTTAGACTCAACTCTTATATCTTTATGGGTTTGTACTACCCAAGAGACAGATGACCCCTCTTAAATACTTTCTCCAAAATGGCTATGTAGTTAAAACTTGTTTACATATTGGACACTATTAATCAAGTTCAACGATTTAAACTCAAGTTTTCAATATTTCCAAACCGAGAAGACAAGAAACACCACCAACAAATCCAAGTAGTTTTCTCTTAGGCTTCGTCTGTTTGTCGGGATTTAGGCGAAATCCAATGGATTGCATCTTCAGATTCCATTGATGGAATGTTTCCCATGCATTTGGTTGTCTGGGATTAGAATCCCTTGAAAAACTCGTAAATCCAATGGAAATCAAATAAACTTGCGAGAGAAATTTTCTGTTTCCATCTCAAAAGGTTGGACAAATCCAACGGAAACACTCTCTCTGAGCACTTGATCATAGTCTCTCCCAGCAAAAATTCTTCCGTGCCTTCACCATTCTCCTTGGTGGTTGAGGTGTCTTTGCGAGATCTTGGCCCCGAATGAAGACAGTCACCCGTGATCCAATGATTTAATGAAGGCCTTCTAACACCATATGCTAATAGACTAAGAATTGATGCTATAATGGCAACAAAAAAAAACAAAGGAGGCAAAGACTTACGAGGAAACGATACCATCAGGTGCAATTGGAAAGCATGAGGAAGACCTCTATTTCTTCTCACATTCACCTATCCCAGTGTTGATGGAGAATCTGATCCAAGATAGGAGGCACTTATCTGGTTGTTTGGATGCGAACCACCAAAACATTGATCATTTGAGCAAAAAGCCATGACCAAGCTGCTAGCAAAGCTACCAACAACTACAGAAGAAAACTAGATCCAATTGGATTAATGCTTCATCCCCATTCCTTGAATCAGAGCGACAACTTATAAAATTCCTAGAGTTAGAGCTTGTGTGACCCAAATGAGCGATTATGAGAACTCTTCCAACCTCGCAATCTTGGAAATCTACTTCAGGTATTTGATCCGAATTTGACTGTACAAACTCTGTCAAGTCGCTAGAGAAGACTTGAATCAGTTGTCCTTGATTGTGTTGAAACAACACACGAATCCAAATAATTTTTTCTCAAAGAAAACCTATTGATCTTGAGTTTTAATTTTGGGATCAAAGTGGTGATAATAACTATTGATCCAAAATGTTAAAGGAGGGGGGAGAGAGAGAGAGAGAGAGAGAGAGAGAGAGAGAGAGAGAGAGAGAGCATTAATGGTGCAGAGCTCCGTGCATGAGCGTCCTTCATTCTCTTCAAGGTTGCGAGCACTCAACTCTTGGCCTCTTGATCCCATTAAATAGAGAGATAGAGTCTTGTCCCATAAATTTCTCTCAAGTCTTTTTGAAGTCATATATGTTGGAAACGGTTTGAAAATATCCAGATTTTTACTATGCTTGGATTTAAAATCTGCTTGGGTAGGCATCTTTGAGCCAAAATAAAAGTGGAACCCACAAGGCTTTTGAGGCGGGTCCACATGGGTTCGTGTTCACCTCAATGAGGAGAACAATTTTGTGTAGTTGGATGCTCAAAATTGTTAATGGGTGAATGATAAATTGTCTCCAAAAGTACCTAGTTGAACATTGGTAAAACTGGGAAAATGATGTGTCTATTTGTATGGTTTTACAGTTTTACCATTTATGACTGTTTGGACTGAATAGTCACAAATGTGACTATTAAATCACCTCTTTTAGCACATGTCTCTTTGTACAGACATGAAGGTAGCTATTAAATCACACATTTAAACCCCTGTCTATTCTGAACAGACATGAATGTAGGTAAAAAAATACATCATTTTACTTTTGTGTTTGTTCGAACACCATAAGTTGTGTTCCTATGCTTATTCCGAACAAACATGAACAAGTCTATAAATAAATCGTCCCTCCTTCATTTTAAAAAAAGTTCGATTCAAAATCTGAAATTCGTAGTATGCTATTTTAGGCATCATAATGGGTGTTCGAAATTAGGCATATAAGGAGCATTATAGCGTGTTGTAAGAGAGAGAGAACAACACAAGTTTGATTCGTCAGACACATAGATTGCAGTGCTTCTTTTATGTGTATAAATCATTGTATCCTGGGAGGCAGACGCTCGGAAAATTCGTAAGCACCACTACAGGGGACAAAATCTATCTGAAGGACATGGTGTCAAACACTTGCCTTTATCAATTTTGGGTTTGATTTATTATCAATTCATCCATTTAAGTAAGTTGTTCTTTTCATTTTATTTTAATTATATTATTTATATGAAATAAATACTTGTTGTTTACAGAATAGTGTTTATCATTCTTTATACATAGAATATAGAACAACAATCTTAAGACAAATAATTTCTTTTTCTATATTCTATATGTTTATTACTTTATTATTTTTTTGTATATTTTGTGAATGTTTTCTCTGTATTGTTTCATACAAATCATCCGAGTGTTGGATGGATCAAAAAGAGTGTCGAAGACTTGGAATGGTTCAAATGTTAAGTATTAAACGGTTGAGTGGAACTGTCATCATACGGCGATAAATTCATCTATCTACAAACCTTTGTTTTGATCTTTTTAATAATCATCATGCTTGTTAATCAAATTATAGATGCCTGCGTGTTTGTCATTTATTATTTAGAATGATTTATTAACTTATGCAGTATGTGACAACGATTCCCTTGGTAAACACCGACAATCCTTTAGCCCATTGTCTACAAATGACCGTACAAGAATAAAATTATGAGTCGTATAGGAATCTGTGACACAACACCACCCTCCAAGAACATCTCTGTTGATCTCCCTTCTTATCTTCCCTTCATCGCATACTCAAGTGCACGTGATCTAAAGGTCCTAATCAGGTAAACCTTATTTCATAAAACAAAGTTATCTGGGGGGATATGCCAATGGTTTTGATGGAAATAGGATGGATGATTAATAGTGACAATAACGATATGGATACGACTGATGTTAACATCGAGCACCCACAAGCAGGGGTGGAGCCAGGACTTACACATAGGGGGGGCAAGCCAAAAGATTATGTGCGCTCCCTTAATGGTTGCTAACGGTACTCCTACAATCAGAGGGTGACCCATCACATCAAAAAAGTGAAACCCACCCCCCAAAAAGTGTAAATCACTTTTTTAATGTGACGTGTCACCTGCTGGTTGCAGGCACACTGTTGGCACCCATTAAGGGTTGCTCCAAATCCGATCCCAGGACAAGGATTCTCTGGGATTTTAAATCATCTCCAATCTCAAAAGGATAGGTACCACTCCATTAGCAATCATTGCATGATATGTAGCCGGATAAAGGGTGTTTGAGCTAATACACATGGGTCAAAACAGGGTAAGGGTATTATGATAAATATATAATTAATAAGCATTTATGTATTTATTAATCAAAATAGTTGTTCTGTCCAGGACACCAGGTGACTTCACATGGAATAAAATGGGCAGTGGTTGAACGAAATTTTAAATTTCCACCCATTTTATACCAAATGAAGTCACTTGGCACCCTAGACACTATTCTGAACAGGATATTTGCACACTTTGTCAGACATTGTGTTTCACTTCTCGAGCAGAGAATGGAGTGGTACTAGTTCAATTAGATTGGAGTTGACGAGTCACATCTTGAGCAGAGAATAGAGTGGTACTTGTTTAGTTAGATCGGAGTACGTGAACTCATTTTCTCGTAATGGGGCAACTGATTCCAATCATAGGGTACTCACACATTAAAGGGGCAACTGATTCCAATCAGGTCTAAAATTGGTTTGACCCATTAGTATTACAAAGGTACTCAGACATTGGGGGGGGGCAAAGATGTTTGAAGAGTGGTTGTCTTTTGCTAAGTGGTTGACGCTTCAATAAAATTTAAATAATAATAAAATCAAATAACCATTGGGAATGGTTACGGACGGTTATAAAGGGAAAACTACACTTTCTCTCAGACATGTAGGTTTGGATCAGCTTTTGTACATTCAAAATCCGTGTAATTTGTGCACATAGATTAAGGGGCGGACACATCAGCACCGGATAGTGATAAGCGCCCCCCAAAAAGTGTAAATCACTTTTCAGCACTGATGTGTCTGCCCCTTGGTCCGTGTGCACAAATTGCACACAGATTTTGAGTTTCACAATGGCTTCCAAGAGTAATAAAACAAAAGATGGAACCATATATGAGATTTTTCTTATATTTTTTGAGCCAACTTCTCATATGGCATGTTGTAGGGGGTCTCAATCACCTTTTACTTACCACACACAGATTTGGATGCAAGAACAGATTTTGGGGCATGGCATTATTGGATGTCGAAATTGCCGGAGAAGTGTAAGTTACCGACATCATTAACGGGGCTGTGGTTTAAGCATGTTTGAGCTAAACAAACCTTGTTGATTCCAATTTTTTGAAATCTTGAGAAGCATGGAGTGAATAAACTAAAGCTCTTTTGATCTAAGTTAATCGTGTCAAATTAGGTTATTATGGTGTAGGAAATCCTAACACATGTCTTAACTATGAATGTTCTCCATTATTGTTCATTTGGTAAGGATGAACTTACAAAGGAATAACTTGGCTGATAAGAAATGTGGGGGTATTTATCTAAATTTGTTAGATAACAAAGAAAGGAAAGTGTGAGTTATTGTTTATACTAAGTTTGCCATGTTGAACTAGATCAAACATAGTTTTTATAATGGTTCTTAAGTAGTTTACTTATAAACCATGTCACTTGCATTGAAACATTGTTGCCAAGTATATGAATATTTGAAGGAAACTATATATAGATCTATTGAAAATTTTCTTATTATGAAATGATATGTTGATGCTTGTTGGAATTCCGAATTAAATGATTTAAAGCCAACGAATGTATAAATATACATTCGTGGAGGAATTGCAAATTTCTTGAGGGTCAAAGAAATAAATTTGGATAATTCACTCTACAATGAAGAGTCTAAGTTTATAGCATTTGCAATTAGAGGCAAAAAAAAAAAAAAGTGGTCGCAGAATTTAATTTAGAAAAATTTTAAGTTCACTTAGACTAATACTACTAATATCTTTGCATTGTAATAGTAAATCTACACTATCACAAAATGGTAAAAGTGGGTACACTAAACTAAGACATAGCAATGTGGCTGGATTGCTCAATTCAAGAGTTGACATGATTGGTTGTATAGTCAAGTAATAACATAACTTGGTCAATCCCTTGAGTAAAGTGTTTTATAAGGGATATAAGTAAAACGAAGTTGCTAAATGAAAAAATATAACTTTAAAGGAAATTATGAATGCTATATTCTGGTTTACCTCAGAATTTGTGGGTAGAAGCAAATACTTACCACAAATTATATTCTTAACAAGATGCATCATAAGAAAACTAAAAGACACTATATGAATTATGGAAATGTCGAAAAACTTCTTCGAAATTTTTTGAAGTGTGGGAGTGTTTAGTAAGGTGGTAGTCCCTATCCTTAAAAGGCTTGAGATATGACCTAAATGAGACATGAAAAAATTGACAATATAATGGTGTCAAATGGATTGAGAATTAATGAATGTGACATGTGTGTGTATGACATGATAAGTCTCGACATATTCATCAGAGATACAATACCGTAAAGTAGTTGATCTCACATGGAATTATTTCTATAAAGAAGATGATATTGCGGATTTGTTAAATAAATGTTAAGAAGAGATTAAGTAAACTACTCATCGAGGGGAATGAGTTTAAAACCTATATCTGAAAAGTTGCCATGATGACAACCTTACCTAGCTGACTAGAGATCCCAACATATAGGTTTAAAAAGACAACTGAATTGTATTTTGACTTAATAATATCACTACGATCACTATGGAGAAAACTTCTTCTACCCACTGCTATGATGAAATAGTGATACCTGCAGCGAAGATCATGGTAAGCTATTTGGATTGATCCAGCAACTCTCAGGTTGCAGGATCTGTGTTTTTTGCACTTGGATGGATCCAGAATCGATCCAAAGTTGTAGAAACACTGTATAATAGTCAAAACTTTAAAAATTTATTTTTAATCAATGACCCATGTTATTTTACCATTAGGGGATGTTCTAATCCTATGAACACAAATGATTTTCGTCCATTATAAAAAGGATTGAACCCTAAATGAGCAAGTAATGGTCATGAACAAAAAATCACAACTCTCTTGTTCTTGAAATTGAGAAATTAGTGAGAAATTCATTCTTCCATTCTTTTGGAAATCTCTCAAAGCTTAGATAGGAAAATCATTACCCAAAAGGACCATTCACTTCTTTCACCTTGTTCCAACTAAGGTAAATCTTTAAGTGAAAAAAATCAAGGATTGTCTAAACCTTTGTAAAGAAAAGTGGGTTTGATTGTCACATTGTGCTCAAGGAGGAGCAACCCATCAAGATTGGCTCTCTAGCTTGAAAAACCAACCAAGAAGCAATTGGGAAGCAATAGTCACATCTAGCTCAAGGAGGAGTAACCCCAACTTGTGTACAAGGTAACATAAACCTATAAAGAGGTAATTCTTGCCTTTAACTTTTATTAAAGTTATTGAGACCTCTCCCGTTGGAGACACCGAGAGAATTGGCACTATTGTTGGAGACACCGGTAGTGTGCACTCAAATCTTTTTCACCGAAGACACCAGAAGAGTAAACCATAGATCGCACCCATCGGAGACATCGTATATAGCATGCTTGACAATTAGACTTGGATTTTGTTAATTTTATCATTGATTGTATTGGTTTCAATGTTAATGAAATTACATAGCTTGTGTTGAGCTTTTGAAAGTAGATGTAAGCCGTTGTGCCGAACCACTATACATCTTGTGTATATGTGTGATTGCTTGTGGTTTGCTTTCTCATTCATCATTTACATTAACAAGCACTATACATATTGAATTAATCTCACTTATAGAACAATTGAATGTATTCATATTCATGTGCATAATTACATTGTAATTAAATACTGGAACAATTTAATCAACCAAGTAATAAGTGAATCTGAGGGCAATTTAAAAAGAATTTTTGAATTATCTTATTCACCCCCCCTTTTGGATCATTTTCGAACTTTCAAATAATTTTGAATTTGATTTACTGTCAATTCATCCAATCAAGTCGTTCTTTTCATTTTATTTTAAGTATTTTATTTATATGAAATAAATACTTATCATTTACAGAATAATGCGTATCATTCCTTATACATAGAATATAGAACAACAATATCTACCTTTATGAAATAGATGTTTTTGGTTAAAGTTCAATGAACCTTGTATGTTACCATCTTGGAAAGAAGTCTCATGGCTCATGGGTCTTTGATTACATGATTTAACATACCAAGTCCGGTTGCAATCAGGCCTAAGTTGTTCACAACGGGATTGCTTGTAATGCTATATTCATGGGCCCATTACTTGCAATAGTCTTACTTTCAATCCTTTCTTGTTCTCAAGTCCAATCGGTTTATATCCGATTCATTGATCTGACTGAAAGTACAAATTAGGCTTAAGTTTGTGTGAAACACCTTGCTAGACCACCACACATGTTAGAGGTTCTAAGAGAGACAAGACATTGTTCTCTTCTTACTAATTACTCACACATTCTGTGTATCTAAATGTGGGATTAACTATTTTACAAGAGAAATTACTAAAACTAACCCAAAACCATTGTCCAAAACATATTTTACTTTATAATAAAACACTTCTTAAAACCTAGTTTAAAACATCATTTCAACAGTGTGGGCATGCATCCACCTAAGAAATTGATGTGGACTTTGGCTCCATCACCTTTGCTTGCTCATGTCGAGAGGAGAAGGGAATAGATGATGATAACCATGAGAGACAAAGAAAGTAATGCTTCCTTGTTTGTGAGGCATTCTACAATAGTGTGAGGCCAAATAATCCATGATAGGACCTCATCAAATTGTTAGCACATCTCGAATTCTAAACAAAATAAATGCTATCGTATTGCCCATAAGCACACTTAATGAGATTAGCTAACCTCTGAGGAATAACCTGCTATTTTGCCCACGAGATAACATTAGCTAAGTCTACCTTAATAGTCAAGTTCTGATATTTACCACCAAAAAAAAAAAAATCAAATTCTGATTTCTAAATGAAATTGTGAGGCATTCCATGAAAACCATAACTTTCCCTTGATTGAAATCACCTATGCTTATGGGACCCAAAAGCAAGGGAAACGATTCTTTCCTCATTCCTCTACACCCCTCTAATACCTATGGGGCCTGAATTCCTTCTTGAACTCCCATCAAACTTAATTTGACGAAATACATACTGAGGGTATCCACACTATAATTGATTTCATGCAAGATGCTTCCATTACATATCTTTTTTTTTTTTGATAAGCAATTGGATCAGTGGTTAGTAATTAATAGGTGAAGACGGGTTTAGAACCCAAGTTTGTGATACAAACCCCTATAGACTTTACCAAACTAACAAGCTGGCATCTTCAAACATTAA